>OZ018339.1:31723094-31874431 GCA_963969495.1 Ceratothoa steindachneri | reverse complement strand
TATTTCATATTTTTGGTTGAAGATTTTTGTTAAGTCTGCCTTTAAGTATAGTTTATTAGCATGTCATGTTCAAAGACTGGAGATTATTGCTACATACCAATACCTTAAGATGGGGAAAAAGTAAGAGATAAACAGCCTCCCACCCCCCCAATAAATCAGGGCCAGTGTCCAAGGATTTCATTCAAAACCATTTAATAATATATTATGAAGCAATTATATCTGAGGGTGAGTGATGGTAATTAATCTTATTTTCCCATAATAGCAAAGATAATTAGTTCCTTTTATAAATCTTTGCATTTAATATATGGCTGTTTCTATCCTAAAAGGTTAAGTTTCAATTGGAGAAAGAATTAAATGCTTTTTGCTCTTGTATTTTAAATTAAACTAACAACTTGATATATATATTTTTTTATATATAGCAAGGAAGATCAGTGCCCAGTCTCTGAAGCACCGATTTTGCCCCAACGATGTAATATCTGCTCACAATTGCTAAGCAATGAAGAACTACTGTTCTATCCTGGCCATCCTGAGGGATCTATGGAGGAATTTGTCGCCCTGACTGATCCAAAGTTGTCCTTGTTCACTGGCCAAGAAGATTCAATACACGAAGCTGACCAGCGTCCATTGCACAAGATCACAGATTTCAAGTATGTTTTTATTATTTCAATCTTGGTTCTTTAAAATCTGAAAATGGGGAGAATATGTCCATGGCTCTTGATAATTTGTCTAGCTGGGATGTGTTGAACATATTAAAATCCTGACATTAAGTCATTTATAGTGGTAAGAACGGGTGAGGGCTGAAAGATTCATATCAGATTGGCACTTAATATGTCAAGTCTTGAGGACACAGTAGATAAACTACCACACCAACACTACATATCTCTGGGAAAACAATTAAAAAAGACAACTGAAATTTAAATACCCCCATACACATGCAACTCTCACAGCACCCAACAAAGTTCCATCACCTGAACAACACTGCAGCATCCTTATGAAATACTACTAGATCAACCATGCACACAAACAATAATGAGTACAAATTAAATCTACCCAGACATAACCCCAACCCATCTCTTACCCTCAGATGCACAAGCCACCATCATGTATAAATAAAACTACAGCCACAAGTTCTGCTGCACATGTTTTATGTATGACTAAATATTTGTGTATCTTCCCCATCCCAATCAGACATAAAAAGGCCTTAAAATGAGTGCAGATTACTGCTAATCTTACTTACCTTGTCCCCTCCCCCCTCTCCCCCGTTTCTCCAGTCAAACCTGGTAGCATTCAGGAATGACACCACATCACATGGTGTTTCCTAGAAAGAATTTCTTGAGTTGGTCAAGGAAGGGTCATGCTAAGTTGAGATGCAGTGTTTTCAGGGGTTGTAGAGTGAGGGGGTATTCTACTTTTTTTGTTTTCATGTCGGGGGAGGTGTCACGGGCATATCTGCTAAACTGCTTCACAATCTAGAGTGCCTTCAGGAGGTGAATTGTGTGTGTAGATTAATGGATTTATTGTTGGGTGTTCTTGCATCATGCTTTCTTTGATGGCCCCAATAATCAGATATTCTGGAAAAAAAAACATTTGGCTTTGTCATGGTTGTTATTTCATATAAACCCACCATACAGTGCTAATTAGCCGTTAAACCTCTATATAAACCACTATATGTAAAACGTCTTTTGCAGCATCTATGATAAAGAAGGTCATCTCTGCCCTTTGATGGAACTCTAATCGAAAAAAATGTTTACCTCTTCTTCTCTGGCTACCTCAAGCCCATTTACGATGAGAACCCTTCCATTGAGGATGGTATCCCTGCAAAAGACCTGGGACCCATCAATGAGTGGTGGATATCTGGTTTCGATGGAGGTGAGATCAAATTTGTTGTATCTGCTCTTAGATTGCACATGGACTCAGAAAGCAGCCTCAATTCTGGATGCTGAAGCTTGTAATAGTTTTTCTCTAATTTTGATGGACTTATTTTGCCATTAACCCTCGTACGGTGCTGTATAAGACATTTTATTTAATTATTGCATTATTTATGTTATGTTTAAATTTTGCCTATTCTTATGATGTTTGTTCATATTGAGAATATCTTTCAAATAATTAAATAAAAAAATGACATTGCTTACTCACCTAAATGCAATATTTATTTAGTAGGCCAACTATGAAACATTCTTCATCACTGATTGAAATATGTGTCATTATCACTAATATCATTTGATTCATTGTCACTGCATGGGTTTGAAGTCACTATCTTCATAATTATCACTATCGCTTGAAGACATCATAATATACAACAAAATTAAAAGTTTGTGCTCTATATTATGCAATCAATCACAAGTAATTTCCAACTGGCATAGAACATGGTTTCGCCTTGGGATAAACAAACCCTGCCCACAGTGTTTTTATTGGTCCGTTGAGAATAACGTCATTATAAGACACATTTCGAGTAATGCTCCGGAATGTTCAGAGTGTACTCCGGCAAAATTACAGAAGAGAAAAACAATAATTTATTTCATCATCGGAGACATGCGTGACGAAAGCAGTTTCGTCATCGTAGTGAAGGGGTTAAATATAATTTAGAAACATTATTTTGTTAATTGCCTTAAGGTTATGTTGACTAAATGCAACCTATTTAAGTTGTTGATTCTATGCTTGGGTCCCTTAGGATACAATAATTCAGTAAACTGTGAGGCACCTCACACCCTCCATTCATCCACCATTCCCACTCCTGCCACCCACTAGACACAATCTTTACCCAACCTCTCAACCACACCAAATTTGAACAATGTAAAAACACACTTTACCTTCATACCAGCATGCGTCTTTGTTGTCTGCCCCTAGAAGAGATACTAAAATTAAAAACAATGAATAAATCCACATAGCACTTTTAAACCAGCTGCTAAACACCCTACTCCTGCTTTCGGTTCCTTGCACACGTCTGCTGCATGGGTGATCATGCCTTCTCTGTAGTTGCCCCTAAGCTGTGGAATGGTCTGTCTCCTGGCATACCCTCCTCTTCCTCCCCTGGCACTTTCAAGTAGGCTGAAGCCCGCCCCTCTTCTGTCGCTTTTTTCTAGTTGATTGATGCTTGGATGGGTGTCCTAGTAAGGCTTCAAGGTCTTGAAGGGCACCATTTAAAACCTCTATTATTATTACTCTGGATCGCTGAACCAGTTTTTCTAGCCCGCCTGCTATCAGGACATGCACTAACCTCTCCCTACATGTATACCAACATAGAATACCCCCCCCCCCCCCACACACACACATTCTGACTGCAACTGACATCCTGAAAACACCGCCCATCTCATATTATCCTACTCCCACAACCTTTCAGAATCACTATCAATATAACCTATGAGAGATCTGGCAAAGACCCTGTACTGTGTCATTATTCTTGAGTGCTACCGGGTTCAATTGGAGAGAACCCAGGGGGGTGACTAAAGTCAAAGGACGAGGTCCCTGTAGCAAGCTGCCTCCTTCTGCATCACTGGGTATGCCTCCTTAGATTTTTTTTTGCTGTGGTTGGTGTTTTATTGTTAAACACATTTAGTTTTCCTTTTTTTGATGGTTGTGCCCTCTGGTGGCTGCTAGGAGCAAACACTAAAATTAAAAAAAAACAAATGCCTATCCCAAACCACATTAGGCACTAATGGTAGCATGATATTGTATCTATACCGCCATGGTCTGTCAAAATTTTATTTTGGGTCTGCAGTGTACTCTGCCCCCACACTCTTCTACTGTCTTAGGCCTCTTTCAACCCGTAGCCTTCTGACTTTATGTTGCTACTTTGTCACCAGCCTTCTCATGGATTGTATGTCCCCTCTCCACAATACCATTCTTTCACCTCGGGCGAATGGCCACGTCCTCGCTATTTCTGTTGTATCCAGCTTTCCCTCCACTGAGGAATATTTACACCTCGAGGATGGTGTCACAGCTCCTCATAGCCCTTCCCTTTTGTCTGCTAGGTCTCCTTGTAAGTTTTTTCATTAGTCTTTGACTGAGGATTTCTCTCTAAGGCTCAAGGCTTGCTGTGACTAGTGGTCACAGTATGTGCACTTTTGGTTGTCTAGTTTGAGGCGTTTCTAGTATTGCAGTTTTGGGTGGTGGCTTGATCTGAGTATTGTGAGAGTTGTGGCAACAAGTGTACAAGGGTGGTATCTCAAGACAGAACCATTGGCGCAAGAGGTTCAATAGTCACTGGAGTGTAAAAGTTTCCTAGACTGAAACCAAAATGGTTCAGGGCATCAGGATCACATCGAGGTTGAGCGCGGATGAAATGAGAATCATTGGTGACATTGGTGAACTCGCACGTACAAGTGCATCATGCACTATACACCGCAAAGAGAGTGGTGATATCCGTCGCCAAGTGGACAAGAAGTATTCTTAAATCTCCCCCTTTTAGGATGCTTTATCACATCACTACTGAGCCTATTCTATTCATCTACCACTCTCTTAGTAAACCAATTACTACCCATCAACTTAAACTCATTGATGCGTATCCTATTCTTTTCATTAAAAATAAGAACCTTACCTATGTCTCCCCTATTATAACCTTTTACCTACTTGACCTTGATCAAGTCACCTCAAACTTTTTATCCTATGTAAATATAGTCTCTTAAGCTTTCCACTATAAGGTACCGTAAGCGCCTCAACCCAGGAATCACATTGGTCTCCAGTTGGCCACCAGTGCCTTTCGCATGTCTCTAAAGAAAGCCTTCTTGTCCACTTGGCGACGGATATCACCTCTCTCTTTGCGGTGTATAGGGCATGATGCACTTGTACGTGCGAGTTCACCAATGTCACCAATGATTCTCATTTCATCCGCGCTCAACCTCGATGTGATCCTGATGCCCTGAACCATTTTGGTTTCGGTCTAGGAAACTTTTACACTCCAGTGACTATTGAACCTCTTGCGCCAATGGTTCTGTCTGAGATACCACCCTTGTACACTTGTTGCCACAACTCTGCAAGTTTCAAGGGGTAGTTTGGTTACTATGCCTTCTTTTACTTCAAAGCCTGTTTGGCCATTCTGGGTGCTGTGTCCATCTTCACAGCCGAACTGGTTGCAATATATTCCTCAGTACACTAGATTTGCCCCATGTCTTGTTCAAGCTTGTTTTGTAACCCATAGCCTGCTGATTGCTCTTGATGCATTGTAATCTCTTCATATCCTCATTTGCAGCATATGTGAGTCCACGGCTGTGCATGTCGTTTGCTTGTCGAGATTATCTTCTGCTGAGTCCCTAGACATTTGTTGCTGGGAATGAGCATGATGGTGACGGGCTCATGCTGACCATACTGACAGCATCCTAACTGGCATTTCATTTCTTGTTCTTGGTTCAAACTGGCATGCCAGATTACAGCATTTTTGAGTTTTTGTACTGGGCATAACTTCTTACATACATTTTTCTCAATTGTTGATGGCCAGCTTGGGTCATTGAAGGAAGCATCCCCACCTTATCTACCTGAATGTGGCTTTTTTGTTGTTTATTGCTAGTTGTTTGGTTTTCTCCTTATGTCACATTTAGGATTTCTTTATCTAAAACTGCTTTTTGGTAGCTCTGCCCCTCTAGGTCATCGGCAGACGGGCCTGATATAACCCCTGTAAAATGTCTATTTTTGCATGGAATTTCGGTCTCTCTTAAAATGATATTGACATCTTACTGGGTGCCCTCCCATGTTGGGGTATTTAGTAATAATGAAATGGCTGACCAAATTCTTGAGCATCTTCTGACCTCCATCCTGTCCCTCCTCTCTCTACTGATCTTCCCTATGGCGACAACCTTGTAATTACAGGTGCTTGTCATCTGCAGCCCCTGCCTCATGAAACTTCGGCCACTACTATCATCTTTCTACCCTTCCTGTCATAGAGGTGGCGCTAACCCGCTTCCGCTTCCCCCCCTACCCAGCGGCACTTATCCCCGAGTGGCTTTTGTATTCTGCTGCTCTTGAGACATTGGAGTCTTCACAGCCCCCTTATCCATGGCTACCGTGATGGGGGGGGGAAGGGGTGCTAGGCTATATGCAAAGACTGAACAACCGGACCAGCATTTCATTCTTCATCATAATGACTACATAGCAGGGCTGCTGGATGGCAAAGAAGATGGGAGATAACAATTTTGCCCAGATTTTTCCCCATCTACTCATCCCTTCAATGCTTCGGCAGTATCGAGCCATTTGTTGATTGTAAACTTGGGTGCCTAAGGGGCGCTTGCGAATGCCTTTTTCTTATTGAAATGATTAAATCTTTTTAGGAGCTGCCAAAAGGGATCTCTGAAGAAAAAAAAATCTTTTCCCTCCTCTTGTTATTGCCATTGACTATTATGTTTGATCCTTGTTAATCTCCCCACTTTTCTTGACTGTGACTTTCAGCCTACCTCCTTCCTTCCTTCCTCTTCTCTCCGTCCCCCACGAACATAACCTAGGGGACCCGCTATTGTTAATCATCATTCCTCACCCTCAGCCCATTAAAAAAGTATGCTATCCAAAACTGACACACCACCAGAGCATCGGCTTGACCAAAAATTCTGCACTTACTGGTACTAGGAATCTGATATGACCCATATTCACATCAATCTTGATGGTGTTTGTTGTGGTGGCTGGCTTAGGGGCAAGACTGGTCAACTTTTTGTAAATAAATGCAAATGAGTAAATTTGCTTTTAGATGAGGATGGTTTTTACCATCAAATTTATTGTAGTGTACACAAGTTTAGTGTTTTAAAATTAGTTAAGACACAGTAGAAGGGGATTGGTAAAGATTTTTGTCAAGTTATAAATTACCAAATTTTGTCTGCCATGAAGTGGCAAAACATAAATGGGTGTGAGTCTGGGATCTGATTTTTGCACAGGTTTTTATTGTAAGAAAGAAACAGTTGGTAATTATTTCCTTTTCCTTGCACAGGTGAGAAAGTCTTGATTGGTCTCTCAACTGCTTTTGCTGAGTATGTGCTAATGGAACCAAGTGAAGCTTTTACTCCCTTCTTTGATGCTGTTCAAGAAAAGATCTACATGAGCAAGATGGTTATAGAATTTTTAGTGAATAGTATAGAGCCTTCTTACGAGGACCTCTTGCTCAAGGTTCAGACCTCTGTACCTCCTCCGGGTATTCAGTCCTATTCAGAGGATTCCTTACTCAGACATGCACAGTTTATTTGTGACCAGGTAATGTAATAGATCCTATTTACATTTCAAACTAATATTGCATAGGTATAAGCAAAGCTTGTTTGATTAGTTTGTTTGCTGGATTTCTTTTCGCCCATATAAGATAAAGTATTGCTTGATGTTTCTCTTCAAAAGGGGTCAAATTCATGATTTTCTATTGGATAACCAAAAAAAGGTTGGGTTGTTTTTAAAATTAACATGGGTGGAATGAAAAATAATGCAGGAGTTTAATCAGTAAAATAACTTCAGTGTGGTAAAAGTTTAGACACCCTTTGCATGGAATTCTTTAGACTTTAAGTAAACCACTAAGTTCCTATTCAACTGTTTCACCGAATAGGTGCCATTCTTTTGATGAAAACTCCTGCTAGAGTGTGATCAGTTCTCTTGCTGATAGCCGTGGCAGGCGATCGCTTTCGGTTGTCTTGCAAGTCTATTTTTACTTTTTCTCATCAGTGGTCAGTAAAGGATTAAAAATGGTTCATTCTCCCTAATAGGAAAAAGATGATAAGGTTTATTTTTGTATTGGTTACGGCCTAGCTGAGTAGAAACGCCGCTTCCTATTACAGTGCCTCTAGCGGCAATCGCAAGATAAGGACTCAAAATAAACAACCCCTATTACAGCGAAGTTAAGCTACATCAGCCACTTTCACAAGGGCGGCTATAAAGTGCTATATGCTCTAGATACCTCTGGTTCAGATTTCACATTAATCAATAGGTCTCCTGAGAAGTAAAAGGTATCTTAAATCTTGGTAAAACCCAAAGCATTTTTTAATGTTTTTTTTTAACCTTGTGTATAATTCAGTGAAGACGTAGTTTAACGTGGTAGCGAAGGATTAATATATATTTTATGGTTTTGAAGATGCTTACAAGCCATTAATGTGTGAATGGTTTAGTTATTTCAAACTCAAACGAAAGTACAGAAAAAAACTATTTTGTCTGGTGGTATGAATGCACAAGTGCCTTTGTAGTAATTTGTTCCTTGAACCTCTGCACACTTCAACCTATCCTGTAGAACTGCTTCCTACCATGAGGAAAGTTAGCCAGTATAGCTTGTGCAAATGATCTCGTATCTATGCAACCTACAAAAGAAAACAAAGCAGTCCGCTTCGCTAGGTGTGCGTTTGTAGCCCCTCCCCTCCCCAATTAAACACCACTCGAAAGTGTAACTAGTGCCCATGAAACAATACCTCGACCTCCGCAGAACCTGAAATACCCTTGCCATAATATGCTAGACCTATGCCATCCTCTGTGAAACAAAGACCCAGTCTAAATTTACCCTCTCGTAAATGCTTTATATCAAGCCATCGAACAAGAAAAGACACGATCCACGCCACACAAAGGTCACTGGTAATACTCCGATTGGATCACAATCCAAAATTAAACACTGGATTAGATTGAGTAACACTAGTATCTGCACATGCTACCGCCAAGGAACCCCACACGCTCACCGCATACAAGGTTTGGACAAAATAATGGAAACTTTTTAATTAATGGCTTCAATAAGTAGCAGCCCATAATCGATCCAAGTCGTGCTTCTCTCTATACACTTATTCTCAATGCCTAATTTTTGCCTATGGTATGAAGTGATGCTTTGACTCGGCTTGGTCGTAGCCCTGTTTAATTGTGCTTGTTTTCATTTCTTGCCTCTGAGGATTGCCGGACCATCTGCTACTATTCAGTTATTTGTGTAGACTACAGGTCCATTTTTTTGTGGCAGGTACACAACTTTGATCTCGCAGGGGAAGATGAAGAGGAGAGTTTGGTCACATTGCCATGTATGAGAGACTTGATGCAGTTGGCGGGTGTGAGTCTCGGGAAGCGAAAGCCTCTCCGGCACCGAGGTGCTCGCCTAAAGGTCAAAAAGATGCCGCGTTTCACAAAGGCGACGACGACTCCTCTCGTCCGGGACTTGTTCGAATCCTTCTTTCTGGGCCAAATTGAGCAAGGTGGTGATGGGAGTGTTTCTGGTCAGGGCCCGAGGCGAACTCGCTGCGGCGTGTGCGAGATGTGCCAGGAGTCTGATTGCGGTGAATGTCGTCATTGCAGGGACATGATCAAGTTCGGTGGGACGGGGCGATCAAAGCAGTGCTGCATCAATCGCCGCTGCCCCAATATGGTGCTGCAAGATCGCGAGGAAAGCGACGGCGAGGACCTTGATGAAGATCTCAATCTTGAGCGCCTTTCAACCGGTAGGACTCAGTCCAGGTCTCACGGCATACGGAAGCAATGCCGCTCATCCCAATGGATTGGGTCCCCTGTTGCCAGGGAGGGGAGAAAGGTGTATTACTGGTCTGTACGGGTGGAGGGAGAGGAGATTTGTATCGGGGACTGCGTCATGGTGGAGCCGGACGACCCCAAGGTGCCACTCTACACGGCTCGTGTGACCGCCCTCTGGCAAGTGGAAGGGCGCAAGGATAAGCTCTTTCACGCCGATTGGTTCTGCAGGAGCGGGGACACGATTCTTGGCGAGACGGCTGACCCCCACGAACTTTTCCTCGTCGATGACTGTGAGGACACGCTCGTCGATGGAATACTTCGCAAAGTAATTATAAAATAAGGGTAAAAAATGTACAAATACTTCACTATCCAACCAACTTTGTAAGGTTAATTCGCGCGTGGGAGGGGGGTGGTTCTAAATTTTGTTCATTCAAGTTGAGGCTTATGGGTATGGAACTATGGAGACTTTTTAGTCTGCTTTTCCAACCCCATTTATTCTGTTTTCTGCATTTTATATTCTTAGGGCTGTAATATTGTTTGTACCCCCCCAAAAATTAATTATAACATGTCACACTTGGGGACTTTAAACCTTTTTTAGTAACAGTTACCCAGCAATGGTAATTTGGCTTTGTAAAAAAATATTAAATCTATTGCAGGTAAATGTAATTGAATATTCTGCACCAGCTAACTGGAGATCTTTGGGTGGGATTGATGAGCCTGATCTCTATTATCCTCTGAAAGAGAAGAATGATCAAACCTTTTTCTATCAGAAATGGTACCATTCAGAATTTGCCAGGTTCGAAGATATTCCTAAACTCATCCCAGTAAGTCTTTTAGTCATTACATCAAATACTTCCTGGAATTAATCCATCTTTTTCCAACTCAATCCCATCCTTTTCTTTGGCCTGCAGAGAAGCACTTGATATATTTTAATTATAGAGCCCCGATTCTGGTCATCTTCAGGGCAGCTGCCATATCCTGCAGATACCCATGTTTCGGATTCCACATTAATCATTAGGTCCCCCACAGAAATGATGGCATCTTAAGTGAGTATGCAAATCCACCTCCACAGTATTTAAGATGGGCAGGTAGTTGTGCAATTTACACCTGACATGTCTCCATTCTCTTTCTGCCTTTAACTCTTTCACTGCGTGGGACTGATCTCCTTAGTCATCGAAAAGCCTAGTCCATGATGCAGGACTGATCTTCTAAGTCATGTTTTTAATTAGCACATCATCACTGGCAAGTAGTTTCTTTCATTAAGAAAGATAAGTTTATTTATTATCTCATATGTCTGACGATAAAAAACGGAACTGCAGCTGTATATTTATAAGTAGGTTCCACTATTTATCTCCCATACCCTTCAATATGTGGAAGAGCAAGGCTAGTGAGTTGGACAAAGTGACCATTCAAAAGATGAATTATTAGTAAATGTAATTATTGCTATTTATATTTGTGTATTTTTACATTTATGCATTTTTTAATTCTTCTATATAATGTATTTCATGTCAAAATTAAATCAAGTGTGTGTATATATATATATATATATATATATATATATATATATATATATATATATATATATATATTGAGTTGAGGAATAAGTTCTTGCAGTTTTATAAAATTTATTCATTACCATTAACAATTTTAGAAAAACTTAATTTTTAATTGATAACAATATGCAATTTAATCAATAATGTATTCTCTGTTGTTATTTAGGACTTCTTCCCAGCGTTCAACTAGTTTTTTGATGCCTCTGCAATAAAAATCTCTTGATTTAGACTCGAAGAATTCATCTAGCCAGGTTCTTAATTCCACATCCCTATTGAATGAAATGCTGTGCAAATTGTTGGAGAGCGATCGGAACAGATGGAAATATGGTAGAGCCAAGTCTGGCGAATATGGAAGATGCAGCAGGATTTCCCAATTAAGCGTTTGGATGAGGTCGCTTTTCACAAATAGCTTTGGCGAGTCGATACATTTGTTGAACGTAGAGTTCTGCATTGACAATCTCATTGTTCACAAGGAGCTCATAAAGAATGATGCCTTCACAATCCCACCACGCACACATCATTGTCTTTCGTGGATGAAGTCCTTGCTTTAATTGCGGAAGTGGTTTTTTATTCGGGCTAAACCATTGTTTCCTATGGTTTATGTTGCCATAAACACACCACTTTTCATCCCAGTGATGATGCGGTGAAGAAATCTGTCCTTATATCCATGAGTAGTCTTGTGACGAGCAAGCAAACTTGCGACAATCGTGGAGTGTTGAAGTTTGTTGCTTTCGCTCAAAGCGTTATCGATCCTTTGTTCGTTCGAAGCTCAACTACGGATGCGAGTTTTATGCATCCGCAGCCGAGCGTTTATTGCGGAAGGTGGATTCGATCCACCACACCGGCCTTCGCCTTGCGACCGGTGCCTTCCGCACTTCCCCCATTGAGAGCCTGTTGGTCGTTGGTCGATGCTGGGGAGATGCCACTCGCTCTGCGCCGCGTGCAGTGTATCACTCGACTGTACGCGCGAGCCCGGCGCCTCCCTCAGTCGCCAACAGCTCTCACTGCATCCGCAGCTGATCTCGATGGTGCCTATGCCGTCGAGAGACGCCAGTCATACCCTAAGCCTTTTGGGTTTAGGGCCAGGAAACTTCTTCGAGAGGTAGATATCGCTCTCGGGCCGGTGGCGCCCCTGGTTTTGCCCAGGACGCCACCCTGGAAGGTACCACATTTGGCTATTTGTCGCCACGCCTCTGCTCCCAAAGCTTGTACTGTGCCGGGAGTATTGCGTTCAACCTTTTTGGAGCACACATCGTGTCACGCTGGAACCGTGCCAGTGTATACGGATGGCTCCAAGTCCCAAGAGGGGGTCGGCTTCCACGTCGTATCCCCTCTGTTTGAAGTCAGCGGGGCTCTACCAGGCGCTGCGTCTGTCTTCACGGCCGAGCTGGTGGCAATACACCACTCGGTACGGGAGATTACGCGACGTGCCCGGTTCGGAGACCGGATTGTGATCTATAGCGACTCACAAAGCGCCCTGAGTGCTCTCGGAGCATTGGAATCTCCGCATCCCCTGGTTCGCGATATCCGTGTCGCCACGGTTTTGGCGAGCCGGGTAGATGTCGAGATTATCTTCTGCTGGGTTCCTGGACATGTAGGAATTGCGGGGAATGAGGGCGCCAAAGAGTCTGCGAGGACTCTGCGACCGGACCAGCGTTTCGCTCTTCCTCACACCGACTACATGGCAGGAATACGGGCAGGCAGCTCTTCGGACTGCTTGGCAAAGAAGATGGGAGACGGTCGAAGGGAACTTAAAGTTGCGTGCCATTGCGCCGCGACTGTTCCCATGGACCTATCCCCCAATGCCGCGGCGGCTTCAGGTTGCTTTCTGTCGAATCGGACACACTCGTGTGACGCATCGCTACTTGATGGAGCGCTCGCATGCGCCCTATTGCAACGACTGCGTCGTCCCCCAGACTGTTCGGCATATTCTTGTCGAATGTCCCAGTCTGGGTGATCTTCGCGCATAATACCTGTCTCGGTACCAGGATGGGTGGGGTCGCTACCGCCTGTCCCTTGTACTCGGGACGAGTGCGTGCACCATGACTGGTGGACTTATTGACTTTTGGGGGGAGGCCGGCCTTCTCCCCTTTATTTAAGGTTCCTTTTTTTGTTATTGTTTTGTTTGTAGGTTGCACTCTCCTGCACCGGGGTGAGGGGGACCTCCCCCCGCTGCCGGAGATTGCTTCAATTGTTAAGTTTTTCCAATTTATATCATTGTTAAGTTTTCATATTTTTACTTTAAAGTAGCCTAGTTCTAGGCTGTCGTGTTTTTCGGCGACTTATGTCCAAGTGGGTAGTTGCCAGATGGGCTCCATAAAAAAAAAAAATTAATTAAATCGCTCAAAGCGTGCGGAACCCATGCACCGAGTTTTTGAACTTTCCTCATCGAATGAAGGTTATTCATTACAGTTTTCTGATCACAGCCAATTGACAAGGATTTTCATGAAGAAGGTTGTTCAATCGATCATCATCCAACTTAATGGGGCGACCAGAACGTTCTTCATCATTAAGATTTAAATGAACATTTTTGAAACTTGAAAACCACCATTGAGCTATCCTTTCTGATAAAGCATTTTCTCCATACACAGCACATATATCGTGATGAGCTTTGGCTGCGTTTGCATTGTTCCCGTCTCGATTGAAAATGAATAACAACAAGTGTCATAAATGTGCCTTTCTTTCAACTTGACATTCCATTTTGAGGATGCAGAACAAAAATTAAATTAACACAACTTTTAAATAAACCGCAATGACTTATTACTCAACTTCAAGACTTAGCCTAAGCAAAAGCCTAATAGTCTACGCTGTTAAGAGATGTAGCCTAACCTTTGCAAATTTTGCTCTCATTATTTATTATTGTTTCTTAATATGTGCACAAATCACATCAACAAAACTTAAATCAACACATTAAAAAAAACGCAAGAACTTATTCCTCAACCTAATATATATATATATCAACAAAATAACCATTTTATAAAAAATGCACATTTCTCAAGCTGTGCTCTCATCACTGGCAGTCATTTAGGGACAGCAGCGAAAGGGTTAAATACCTTCCTTTCAGGCAGTGGCAGTACATCTTACCCAGATAGGAAGTATATTATTCTGTGTATGTGCCACTGTCAGCTGACCTCGATTTGGCAGACTTCCGCCTCATTGTGGCATGGTTGTCGAGGCCCCTTCTTGAGGAGCTGAACGGTACCCACCTCTTTTGGAGGACTATATGTACAATCAATCCCAGAGGCCAGCTCTTGAATGTGATTGAAGGACTGGAGATCAGTAATCTTGAATGGATGAATTCACTTGTCCAAGAACTACTTCATTTTATTGCCTTGATCTATCTTTGTGCTGTCCCAATGCACAGCCTGATTTTTTAATGGAGGTAGGTGGGGAATTGGCTTCATGGTAGTGATCACTCCCATGCAAATATCCTTTGCCAGGTCACTGCCACTTAAGAAACTATTTCAGCTGTGCTGGGATCAGGTGCATTGGCTCGCACTTAAGGAAGCCCGACTACCTTATGGTCCTTTTGCACACCATCGCTTCCTACACTAATTCAGATGTGAGAAATCGAATGAGAATGAAATGGATTGTATATACAGTCCTTTACTTACGAAAAAAATACAATAATATTTACAATAGAGAGGGTGATTAAATTTGAGATCTCTTTACTTATTTATATACAATTAATCCTATCTTATGATTACTAATCAATCAATCCTAAAAAACAATTCTATACAAAATTGACCCCCCCCCAAAAAAAAAAAACAACAACTTGCAACTACAACAGTCAATAAATAAAACAACAAAAGGAAAGGCTTCACGTGGTACAAAGGAGGGGATTTCCTGCCAGCCGCCACTCAAGCGGGGAAAAATGCCTAGGACTTATTAACAAGATGGCGCCTCCAAGCTCGAAATAATGTTAAGAGGCTATATAGAAGCCCTCCTCCTTACAAATGGAACTTACAATATCTCTACTTTGTATTTTCCAAATCTAGAACGCCAGCCATTTTACAAAAGGCAGGCAACAAGGAGCACTTCAGTTTTATCGTGGTTAAATTTGACAAAGTTGGCAGACAGCAAATCGTTTATGGAGGTGTAGACTGAAAGGAGCTTGGTAATTGATTGAGAAAAGGACACAGGGGATGAAGAAAGGTATATCTGACTGTCAGCATAGAGGTGGAAGGACAGCCCCAAATTGTGAAGGGAACCAAGAGGAAGTAAGTAGATGCGAAAGAAGAGGGGACCAAGGACTGAGCCCTGAGGCACCCCAAAATGAATGGGCTTGGAGGAGAGGTTATCGAGCGCGACTAAGACCAGGAGGAGAGGTATGAGTGGAACCAATCAAGTTTAGTGCCTGAGAGACCAAAGAAAGTGTAAAGACGATCAAGGAGAACGGTGTTGTCGATGGTGTCAAAGGCAGAGGAGAGGTCTAGGAGAAATTGGTCAATGTTAGGTTAGCTTATTTCTTGGACAGCACAGGACACTTCTCATGCCAAGTGCAATTTCTCAAGTTCCTCTACATTAGATGCTCTTTTCTTGTTTGTGAATAGCACTTTACCAATGTTTTGTGATTTGGAGAAGGCCTACACAAGCACATGGCGATATGGTAGTATAGAAACCCTTCACACCATGGTGTGATTAATATTGTCAATTCTGCCTATAGATTAAAAGAGCTCCCTGGTCCATTAGGGGTAGAGAAGTGTCACTCTTTGCTTTGAAATCAGCCATACCTCCTTTTTTTCTCCTGAAAGATGCCCTCGCAATACTACGTTGTAGCAGGCCACAAATCTACAATCTAACCCCAATATATCCAACCCGCTTCCTACACTTAAGTCGGACATGAGAAATCGAGGGAGAAATGAAACGGATTAGATATACAGTCCTTTATTTACAAAATATGGGGTAAATAAATTCAAGATCTCATTATTTAAAAAAACAAATACAATCCTTACAATAGAGGCCTAACAACCATACAAATCCACAAACCAAAACAGAAAAGGCCTCATTTTACCCCCGGGGGATAGTTCTGCTGGCTGCCACTTGTGTGGTCACGATTGTTGCCTAGGTCTTATAAAAAAAAACCCTGATGCCTCAAGGCTATAAAAAACCCTCCTCCTTTCAAATGGGACATACAACTTTGTGTGGCATACCTCAAACCCTACAGTCTCCGCCACTCTACAAATTGTAGGATTATCTTGTAATTTAATAGTGACCTTTTGAAAAAACAAGCAATTAGCTGAGGAAGAGAAAAAAACATTTTATACAAAACATGAAATCCAGAATTTATATATATTTTGTATATATATATTATATATACGTAGGTGAGTCAAAAAGTTCTCAGACAAATGCCAGATTATTGAAATGTTCGATTTTGTACAAGTAAATACAGGGTCAAACACGACTTTCATGTTTTCTGAACAATTCCTACAAAATTCGTCATTCAATTTGTCGAGACTCTTTGTATTAGATGTGCTTCAAAAAGGTTACTTTTTTGAACCCATAAAATGGCAAATTTTGAGATAAGAGCGAACATTAAATTCCTGACTAAACTTGATTGGAAGCCTGTTAAGATTATTGACGCTCTACAACAGGTTTATGGTGACTCTTCGCCATGTAGAGCGGTAGTTTACGACTGGATTAAGCGCTTCAAGGGGGGCAGAGAAGAAGTTGAAGATGATCCACGTGAAGGGAGACCCTCCACCTCCATTAACCCAGAAAATGTCGAGCTTGTGAGGAATCTAGTGGATAAAGATCGCCGTATTACTATTGATGAAGTTGCCAATGCATGTGAAATCTCTCATGGCTCAGCATTTGGAATTCTAACTGAAAATCTTGGCCTGAGCAAGCTTTCAGCACGTTGGGTCCCAAAAGCGTTGCGAGAAGACCAGCTGAATCATAGGGCCAACCTTTCTTTGGCTATTTTGACCAAGATTGAAGCAAACGAGGATAGTTTTTTTGAGCGCCTCGTAACGGGAGATGAAACTTGGGTGTATCAGTTTGATCCTGAAAGTAAAAATCAATCAAAAGAGTGGCACCCAAGGGGGGCAGCAGGGCCTATCAAGTTCAAGACAGAGAGGTCCGTTAAGAAGATAATGGCTACAGTTTTTTGGGATTCGGAGGGAATTATTTTAATAGACTTCTTAGAAGGACAAAAAACTGTTACATCCAGCTATTACGAAGGAGTTTTAAGGAAGCTGAAAACTTCAATAGCCAAAAAACGACGAGGAAAGCTCCACAAGCAAATCTTGTTCCACCATGACAATGCCCCTGCACATTCGTCCAAAGCTGTGAGATCTCAGCTACGGGAATTTCGATGGGAAACTCTTGCTCATCCCCCTTATAGCCCTGATTTAGCACCCTCTGACTTTTTTCTGTTTCCAAATTTAAAGGGACACCTAAAAGGAACCCGGTTTCAATCATTAGATGAAGCAAAAAAGCAGGTCATTACTTGGTGCCAGAGACAACCCCGTGAATTCTACAAAGATGGTCTTTACCGTTGGATTCATAGATTAAGAAAGTGTATAGATGTTAATGGAGCTTATGTAGAAAAATGATTACAGTATTATTACAAATAAAAATTTTATGCCATTTATCTGAGAACTTTTTGACTCCCCCTCGTATAAATCATTTCGCCATTCACACAAACATTCTTACAGAGGTTGGTAGAGTGTATTGGGAAAAAGGTGGTAGAATGGCCATTCATATGCACTCACATTCGCTCCACCACAACGTGATTACATTTTAATCTCTCTTGGGCATCCAGATACCTACCCTGGAGCATTGATTCTACAGGCATCACTTCTCTCGCTATGCCGAAGCCCACATGTTTTGCTTATTGTTGCCCAGGACTAAGCTGGTACACTTTGCCACCATCCATGTCTTCACCTTTACCCAAACCTTTTCTTAAATGGTGCCTAACTTGGATGTGGTAGAGTTGCACTGTTTCCTTGGTCTTCTTTTTACCTATAGGTATGCGCCTCCCCTGTTAGTTACTTATGACTCAGGGGAGGCACATATTCACACGCATTGGGCCTCTTTGTACCTGTGCCATTGATATGGTTTCTTGCATGGTTTTTGGCACTTTTGGGTGCTGATATGGCCACTTTTGTTTAGCCAGGGCCACCCACCTATCATCCTAGAACCTAGAAAGTGGGCTACCATTTAGCACCCTATATCCATTAAGGAGTTGTAACCACTTTCTCTGCATTCTCAAACCACCTTTGTTCTGCCACAAGAGGTGGGAAACCTTCAATGACCTGTTTTCTCACGCGGATACCACCTCTGGTCTGGATGATATCTCATACACCCATGCGATTGAGGCTGGGTTTTGCCAAGTTGGAGGAGAGATCATTCCATGCCTGCTGGTTTCTGTTCAATTTCTCTGACCTCCTGTTTATGCAAGTTGATGGGAAGATTCATTAAACTTAGGCTAGTATATTTCATGAACACCAGGGTAGACCTGTCCTCCCAAGTGCGTGGTTTTCATTGTTCCATTCTCAGACTGGTGGCACTGATGGTTCTGCCTAAGACACCACACAGGATGCCATCACCTTTAAAAGCTTCTTTTTCCAAAGCTACAACAACACAGAAAATTGCGTTCATAGTTCTTGAACCATGCATTTTGTTACATCATCGCCAAGATATTGTACACTCGTGGAGGTTTTAAGACATATATTTTTATGTTTTTCACTCATTTTTAATTTATGTGATAGGATTAATTATTATATTTAAATTTATGGGATGGGATTAATTATTATATTTAAATTAGTGTAGGTTTATTAAAAAGTCAGCATTTAAAAAAAAAACACATTCCTTAGCTGAATCTAAAATCTTATTCTGTTCCTGTAGGAGGTGAGTTTTCAGTTCCTGGAGCCTTGCTATTCAATCCAGAGGGTAAAATGATGATAATTTTTGATGGGTTAAATTAATGATGTTAAATTATAATTAATTATATTTGTAAAAATTAATATTTGAATCTTTTTCAATTCCATAAATGGCTCTTTCCAAAGAAAAGTATGCAATCTTGTTGCTCTGCACTAAAGTGAAGTGAAATACAAGGAAATAGTTGCTAAGGATATTGCATCAACGAGCACCATCTTTAGGATCATTAATGATTTTAAAAATACTGGTTACACTCATGTAAAGAAGGCTTCTGGATGTTCAAGAGCTTCAAATGAATGGCAAGATTGCATCTTAGTAAGGTCCTAACTCAAGGATAGGGTTGTCTCCAGTGCCAAGATCGTTCACAATTGAAAAGAAACAGGTGTGAACAATTCTACGTGCATAGTGAGGCGGAGACTTTTGGTCTCAATTTAGAAGGGCTGCTAAGAAGTCACATTTAACCAAGAAGACCCTTACATATAAGCTCCACTTGTGTAGGATATATAAAAAATGGACTGGTGAAGACTAGGGCAGAGTGATATTCTCTGATGAAGCTCCCTTCTGCTTGTTTGGTGCTTTGGCAAGATCTCTCATTAAGACGAGAAAAGGGGAGTGGTTTCAAGAGTCCTCTGTCATGTTCACAGTGAAGCATCAAGCCACTCCATGTCTGGGGCTGCTTCTCATCTAAGGATGAGCACCCCACATTTTTTCCTTTGAACACTGCTATGAACTCAAATAGTACCAAAATGTCTTTTATAAGGACCTTTTCCTAATAGTTCAGGACAAAAGCCTTAACAAAGTTCTTAATGGAAAATAACGTTCAACTTTTAGAATTTGCCAGATTTGAAACCAATTCAGAATTTGTGGTTGATAGTTAAACTGTCAGTTTTGGATGCTTATTGAACAAAATGTATCATCACAAATTTGGTCTCCAGTATGCCAAAACCAATTGAAGTAGTCCTGAAGAACAAGGCACATTTTAAATATTGACCGCATCAATTGGTTAATATTAATTAATAAAGTAGGTTTTTTTTTTTTGCTCTAAATCATTACTAACTATAATTTAAGAAGGGGATTTTTTTGAGTTTGAATAATAATTTCATCTTAGTTTGGTTATGACTTATATTTTTTTTATCAAAGTTATTTCTAATAATTCTTTTATAATATCAAAAAACAAAATGGTGAAGTTCAGAAATAAATATAAGTATCAAAATTTTGTGAAATTTTTTATACCCAAAGAATTACAAATGGTGTGAAGTTCAGAAAATTTATTTTTTATATATCTTTTATAACTATATTTTAGCAATGTGATATTTTGAAAGGGGGCAAATTTAGTTTAGAGTTCCCTTTTAAAATTATTATAATTGGCGAAATTCAGAAAATTTATAAAAATATAACCATGGCTGCTTTTTTTTAAGATTTTAAATTTTCATCTTAGTAGGGGGGAGTAGTGAAGCCATTGCCTGGTTTTCTTATAGGAAAAAATATAGTAGTCTCAAAATCTTTGACCATGACTACACAGATGACTCGCAAGTCCAAAGGGGTGTAGATTGGCCTCCATGCTACTTGCCCCTTGTTTGAAGCTTGGGGGGGGGGGGAGCTTTTCTCGGCGCTGCATGTCTTCATGGGTAGCAATATGTTACTCTGTGGTTCAGATCCCACTTTAATCACTAGGTCCCCACTGAGAAAATAAAGGCATCTTAAATCAGTGCACATCAGTAGTAAAACTCCTACCATTGAAAAAAGAAGTGGTGGCAGCTTTAAGAAGGACTTTTGTGATTCTTAATATCATAGCTCTCTGAGTCCCCTAGAGGCATTAAAATCTCCACATACTCTAGTTCACGGTATCTGTGATCCCACAGCAAATGCTCTTGGAGAATGTTGAGATTATTTTAGTCTGGGTTGTTGTTAGTAGGGTTAGGTCTCTTTGTGATGTCATGCTATGTATCTGTTCCGCTGTTGCTGACATACTAGGTCAACACACTGGTATTGGGCTCACTCAACTGAGGTTGGGATGCGTGGTAGAGCTGGGAGGGGAATAATTTGCTGAGGAACAGCGATTGTTGTTTGGGGAAGGTGTAAGCTTTTGTCTTTCATCCCCCTTTCTTCCCTACTCCCTGCTATTCACAACTAGAAGAAAGAGCATTTCTTTTTATTTAGAAAATATTGATTCTTTTTACTACTAAATAAAGTCCCCTTTCTGCTGAGGCCCACTTAATTGTGTGTGTATTACTGGGAGTACCAAATGACATCCTAGATTCAGCTGTGTTGAAGGTCCCTTTACTTTGAGTTAGATTAATAAAACATTACTTACAATGTCAAAAATACCTTTCCCATTTTTTTACCATCAGGATGAGAAGAGTCGAGACTATAGATTCTGTGGGTCTTGCCTCAGAATTAAGGAGCAAGAGGCGCAAGAAATGTGTCTTCTTGGAAACAGAAGTGAAAGAGTTGATGGATCTTTGAATCAAGTGAGGTTTCATTTTTCTGCCATTCATTTATGTACTTTAATTGTCTGCATAGTGTTACAATTTTGTATTTCATGTTTAGTATAATGTAATTTCATTCCACAGTATTCTTATGACAACATAAAATATTATGGTGACCTCTTTGAAATCGGCGACTGTGTTTACGTCTCAACAGATGCATTTAGATTCAAGGTAAAGAGCCTTAGTTTATTATTGTTCACTTCTGGGATGTAGCGAATGTTATTATTATTAGCTGGTTGAATGTAATAAGCGCTTCACTGTAAAGATGCTCATTATATATCTTGTCTCATCTAGTAATGTACCAAAAAATGTAATTCCACTCTTTTAGACTTTGGCCTGATAACTAAATAACTAATCCTATTATAATTGCTACTTAATAGTCTATGAACAGTATATGTATTCATAATTTCTCTATCGTTTTGTGTGGCCCAGGACGAATAAACATAATGTCCTTTGGCGTCTCATAAAAGGTGATTAAGCTTGGATAGGGCCCAATAGCCTTGGAAGCTGTGTACTATTTTCTTTATTTTATGAGTACAATATGTAATGGTTGGAGATTTCAGAGACCCCGTCCAGTTAGGTTGGTAGTGGTATTGATGTATTCCAACCCCACCTGGTGGGAATGGGGTTTGATTTTTGTTTGGATAAGAACAGAATATGGAAATCTAAGTGGTTGATTCCATTCATAGTGAAGGCAATACAGCGGTGCTCCTTGCACTATCTTTTCGCGAGTTGGGTTGCCTCTGATCTTTTTCAACCTGATAGGATTTGATGCAGTGACCAATGAAGCCTTTTATTGGATAATATATGGATGGTGGGTGGTAGGAGTGATAAGGTATCAATGCACTCAGAAATCTTAATTCTCGCATAATTAGATTACAAAAGGTGTGAAAATCTGCTCACATAATACCAACCTTAATCTGAACATGGCATCCATGAAACCTGCATCATACTGCACTCCTTTCTTTGCACCTCTTCCCAAATCATAGAGCATTTCCATAAAATCAGCCCAAATTAGACTTGAACTCTCCTAACACCAATTCCACCCACTGCACTCAACTAATACTGCTCATCAACATTATAATACTTCATTATACACACACTACCATAAAGGATTAGTCAACAATAGACAAAAGTATATCCTTCCATACTACCCAACCCCATTAGAGACCAGTTTAAAATATTGGGTCGGCAACTTCTTCGCAGCAGGATGACGCATACAAGGACCAACTATCCAGCCATATTAATCAACAAAATAACCACACAGATTTTGGTTACATGCTGAATCCATTGGGCTTCCTGTCACCTTTCCCATCATAGAATAACAATTAGAATCCTGCTCCCAGCCCTGCTCTTCAGGTTAATTGTCCCAAACTGGTACCACATTGGTGAAGATGTTTTCTATTATTTGAAAGATTATATGTTAAGGAAGGGGAAAAGTTCTATTGGAAGAATATATATATTTTTTTCTTTGCATCTGCTGCCATGCCCCACCCAAGCTGTAGACTACAACTTGATTTCTTAATTTGTCAGAGATATAAGCTGTAGAGTACCTCTTTCTTTACTTGATGTGGCAGTGGTATAAAAAGTTTTTTCTCCCATCCTTATAGGTGAAATCCAATCCTCCTCCCGTAGAGGAAAAAAGAAAGGCTGTGGATGAAATTATGTACCCTGAGTTCTATCGAAAGACCTCTGACAGGATAAAAGGCTCAAATGTAGATACGCCCGAACCATTTAGAATCGTCAGGATTATCAAAATCACTTGCAAAGACTCTGGTAAAATTACTCAAGTGGTTCCTTGCTCTGAGGTAGCATGTGTCATTTGAATTTTTTAAATTATTTATTCACCACTTTTTAATTGAATTTCCCCACAAAGGGGTAGACCACATATTCTAAAATGAGGCACAACTGTTCTACCCCTGCTTTTTCATAATGCTTGTGGAAAGGGGGAAGTAGATAATACAAGCCATGCATTCCATTCTTTTGTATATTGTCCAGTGGTCCTAAGTTAATTTTTTTCTGTTGAGAATTTTAACTTGTTTACAAAATATGCAGTTCTTTATTATATTTTTTGAAACTAGAATTTTTAGCAATTAAAGAGTAAAAGAATTATTTCAAATTAGTTTAACCTCATTCCTGTGTAGGGGTAAGAATAGCAGACTTCTGCTGTCAGATGGGCATTATAGAATATGCTTTAATCCATTTGTGAAGGTTTGGAGTTGAGCTAGGAATTTGCGCTTGTATAACAATACCATCAATGCATTAAATGGTATTGGATTGGGAGATTCACCATCCCCATCTGGTAGCCTATTCTATCTCATTCTAACTAGCATTGATGTACCTATGTTAACTCCCCAGTTATTTGGTTTTAGGTTTAACCTAGAGACTTCTCAAGTCCATTGCATGGACGCATACCTACACAATTGTGTCCTATGCATTTATGATAATTATAAATAAGGAATTAATCACTTCTTTTTTGAGCAGATCAAAAACTGGTCTCCCCAGAATATGTCAAATTACGGGTGGCTAAATTTTATCGGCCTGAAAATACACACAGGGGCATTAGTGCTTCTTATCAAGCACATTTGAATCTTCTCTATTGGAGTGAAGAAGGTGAATAATTAGTATTGAATTTTTTAATGTGATTGATTTTTCTTTTAAAATAGCATTAAGGAGAGGGATCACGGTAGTTGGTTGCCAAATTATAAGGTTGGGAAGTGTAGTGCTCTCATTTGTTACTGTTGCTTCAACTTTATCGCATGGTAAACTACAGTTATTTCAATCTCAAAGGTGTTATACAATTAAATTGATTAGTATTGCTTGACTCATGGGTAAAATATCTCGTCCTGCAGAAGTATCAATATCCTTGACTTCAGTATTTGGCAAATGCTGCGTCATTTTTGGAGAGAATCTTCAGTGCAGTGTTGATGAATTCTTTCTTGGTGGACCAAACAGGTTCATCTTCTACCAAGCTTATGATGCTGACAAGAAGGAATTGGGAGAGCCCCCTCTAGATGCACTGTTATGGGGTGGAATAGGGAAGGTTAGTAGATCCAGCCTCATTCACCTCTTTCCCCTGCATGCTTTAATACCACTTGGCCCTTATGCTCTATTAATAACCACACATCATTTTATCCACCCCAAAGGCACTTAATTGTGCTGAAGTACTATCTGCTGTAGCATCTCCAGTCCGGGTTTTATCCTTGGACAAAAGCTCCCAAGCACACCTATCATACATTTCCTCATTCAGCCCTTTCACTCTCACTACTCCACATAATTAACCCGCCTTTTACGTGGTGGTGGCGACCCCGTCCACGGCCTACTGGGCCGGGGACCGTCACACCTATTCCAGGCCCCACCTCAGCTCCCCAGAACATCGCAGGAGCAGACCCGCCCCCTCCCGGAGTCTCTCCTAGAGATCCACCTGGCCTAGGTCTGTGTGTATCTGTGGGCAGTTGAAGAGATGTGTGTTGTGTATCTGTGTTAGGCATTTGGTGTTGTATGGGTGGTGGGAGATATTTTGTGCATGTATGATGTCAGGAGTGATGATTTGTTTGTTTGTATCTGTGCTAGTGTTCTTTTGATCTGCTTTGTGAGTGTTTGTTCTGAGTCATGTATGTTCAGAGGTGGTGCACTTAATATTTTGTTGTGTGATCTGAGAGTGGATTGTTTTCATATTTTGCTTCCTTGTCTTCTGTTGTTGTGTTAGGGCCTGTGTCTAAGTTGATGGTGTTGTTGTTGTTATCGAAATTGGTCTGATTTTTGTGTCGGTGATTGGGAGGTTGTCTGGTGATGTGGAGGGGATGATTTGGATGTTGCGTAGACTTGTTTCTTAATGCGGTACGCCTGGAAGTGGCTGAATTGCACCGTTTCCTTGGTCTTGTATTTGAAGGATGCCTCACCTGGGAGGCTCATATTCACAGCCTTAGGGTCTTTTGTACCCATGCCCTGGATATTCTCCATTGCGTGACGTTCAGCGCTTGGGGCGCTGATAGGGCTACTGCCTTACTTTTTTATCGATCCTTTGTTTGTTCGAAACTCGACTAAGGATGCGAGTTTTATGCATCCGCAGCTGAGCGTGTATTGCGGAAGGTGGACTCGATCCACCACACCGGCCTTTCCCTGGCGACCGGTGCCTTCCGCACTTACCCCATTGAGAGCCTACTAGTCGATGCTGGGCAGATGCCACTCACTCGTCGCCGTGTACAGTGCATTATTCGCCTGTACGCGTGAGTCCGGCGCCTCCCTCAATTGCCAACAGCTCTCACTTCATCCGCAGCTGATTTTGACGTATGCCCCCGAGAGACGCCAGTCATACCCTAAGCCCTTTAGGTTTAGGGCCAGGAAACTCCTTCGAGAGCTCGGTATAGCTCTCGGGCCTGTTGCGCCCCTGGTTCTGCCCAGGATGCCACCCTGGAAGGTACCACATTTGGCTATTTATCGCCATGCCTTTGCTCCCAAAGCTTGTACAGCGCCGTGAGTATTGTGTTTGACCTTTTTGGAGTACACCTCGTGTTACGCTGGAACCGTGCCAGTGTATACGGAAGGCTCCAAGTACTAAGAGTGGGTCGGCTTCCATGCCCTATCCCCTCTGTTTAAAGTCAGTGAGGCTCTGCCAGGCACTGCGTCTGTCTTCACAGCTGAGCTGGTGGCAATACACCACTCAGTATGGGAGATAACGCGGCGTGCCCAGTTCGGAGACTGGATTGTGATTTATAGTGAGTCACAAAGCGCCCTGAGTGCTCTCGGTGCATTGGAATCTCTGCATCCCCCGGTTTGCGATATGCGTGATGCCACGGTTTTAGCAAATTGGGCGGATGACGAGATTATCTTCTGCTCGATTCCTGGACATGTAGGAATTGCGGGGAATGAGGGCGCCAAATCTGTGACCGGACCAGCGTTTTGCTTTTCCTCACACCGACGACTACATGGCAGGAATAGGGGCAGCTCTTCGGGCTGCTTGGCAAAGAAGATGGGAGATGGTCGAAGTGAATTTAAAGTTGCGTGCCATTGCGCCGCGATCTTTCCCATCGACCTACCCCCCAATGCCGCGAAGGCTTCAGGTTGCTTTCTGTCGTCTCCGAATTGTACACACTCGAGGGACGCACTGCCATTTGATGGAGCGCTCGCCAGCGCCCTACTGTGAAGACTGTTTAGCACATTCTTGTTGAATGTCCCAGTCTGGGTGATGATACCCACGCACATTACCTGTCCTGGTATCGGGATGGGCGCGGTCGCTACCGCCTGTCCCTTGTGCTCGGGATGATTTCGTGCACATTGACTGGTGGACCTATCAACTTTGGGGGAGAGGCCAGCCTTCTTCCCTTTATTTAACTAGGTTTGGTTTTGTTGTTGTTTTCTTTGTAGGTTGCACGCTCCTGCGCCGGGGGAAGGCGGACCTTCCCCCAACGCTTGCGCTTGCTTCCCATATTTGGCAGTTTCCCTTTTTATTGTTTTTTCATATTCTTATTTTAAAGTAGCCTAGTGCTAGGGTGTCATGATTGCGGCGACTTATGCCCAAGTGGGTAGTTTCTAGATAGGCTCCTAAAAGTATAAAAATTTTTTTTGCCTGAGTTGTGATGCATGTAGTTTTAGGTGATTTTTTATTGGTAGATGTTGGGTGTTTGTGTCAAGAGTGCATCCTGTGTCAGTGCAGAGGTCTGTGTTTTGTATTGTCCGTAGTATTTTGGTGTTAGTGCCTGAAATGATTGGGGGCCAGATTGTGTTGGTGTATTCTAGTACTGCTCTCGTTATTGTCTTGTATGTGTTAATGAGCGTTTCCTTGGTTTTTCCCCAGTGTGTAGTTGTGAGTGCCTTGATGACAGTATTTTCGTGGCCTTGACTATTGTGTTTTGAGTATGTGAGTTTGTGGTCGAAAGTGAGGCCAAGGATCTTCAGTTCTTTTGTGGTGGATAGTGTTATGTTTTGTATGTTTAGATTTAGGGTTATCTTGTAATCTGCATGGTCTGGTTTGAAGACTGTTATTGTATTGGTGGCATTTAGCTTTAGTGAGTTTTCTATTGTCCATGTGTGTATTTTGTTGAGGTAAGCTTGTATCTGCTGTGCAGCGGTTTCTAGTTTGTTGTGTGAGGAGAGGATTGTGATGTCTGCATAGGTGACAATTTTTACTGTTTGTTGGTGGGTTAATATATCTGAGGTGTAGATGTTGAAAAGTGTTGGGGAACTCCGGATTTTATTTTGTATTTGTGGATCTTGTTGATTAGTTTGTGTAGATCTACTGTGTCCAATGCTTTGGGCATGTCAAGAGCGACTGCTATGTTTCCATTGGGTGGAATTTTCTTGTTGAATCCATTCGTGATTATGTTTATTGTGTGTAATGCTGTGTGGGTTGAGTGCATGGGTTTGAACCCATGTTGGTGTGGTGTGTTTGAGATGTTGGATGTGATTGTAGGATAGGATGATTTTTTCTAGTGTTTTGGCTATGGGGGAAAGCAGAGCTATTGGTCTGTAGGAGTCTCCTTTATTTATGTCTGTTTGGTTTGGGTATTGGGATTATTTTTGCTACTTTCCATTGTGTCAGCTGTGATGACACAGCTTGCGCATACCAGGAGGATGTTGAGATTGTCTTCTGATGGGTTCCGAAACATATAAAGGATTGTGGTAATTGAGGCTGCCAAACCTTGCAAGGCCTGGGTAACCGAACCAGCATTTCACTCTTGCCCACTGACTCTGGCAGGAATCAAGTCAGTTCTTCAGGCTGCATGGCACAATTATGGGAGATGGCCAATGAGAAGCTAACATCTTGTGCTATCTCACCCTGACTTTTCCCATCGACTTACTCCCCAAAGCTTGGTCGCTTCAGGTCATTTTCTGTCACCTCCGAATCAGACTCACTCGCAGGATGCTCATAAAGTGATATCTTAAGAGCCCACTGGTAAAAACGCCACTGTAGGTTAGTTGTGTGGTTTGAATCTGTGTGGGTGTAACAAAGTGCTAGTAAAGTTGTGGCAATCGCCCCTCGCATCATGGGTGGGATACCCTGACCAGATAATGAAATACATATAAAGATCAAAATATCACTCATTGGCATGTGTGTGTGTGCTTATAAGGGGGGTGGTCTAGTAATGTGTTACATGCAGCATTCATTGAACCCCTTGTGGTTCCACATCAGGGGTATGTGGATATGAGTTTCCCATAGGTGATACAAGTACACCATCAACAGGGTTAATGGAAGAGGAGAGAGGCAGTATGTTGTGATGTGAAGATAAGGGAATGATAGTGATCTGATTGTCTATTTTGTGTGAGGTTGAGTATCACCATACCCGCCAATGGGAGGTCGCCCTGTGCCATTGGTGAAAAATTTGTGTCTGTGCTTGCTGGGATTAAACTCACTCCTTGGCATCAGAAGGCCAATGAGAACTTCTCATGTGTGATGCCAAATTAAAATGAAAATTTCACCAAGTATATACGTTCATATTTTGGGGAGTGTGTGTATGTAAGCATTCTATTAAACTGAATTTTATAAACCCATGTATCATAGTAAAATGCTTGCCAAAGATTGCCTGATCTCAGTCCCCACTTCCCCACACACGAGTTTGACAAAGTTTCAAATGAGGTTTATTTTACTGGTGTTGTCCATCCTTTTGCTCTCCTCTTCATTAGTTTTTTTCTTCAATTTCTGGGTAATTATTCCCATTAAATAGCTAATTCCATCTACCTCATGGTCTCATATAAGAATAGTGCTCTAGAGACTTTAACTTTGGCAACACTAAAGTCTTAGTTTGCCAATCATTTATTCTTTTAGTTGAATTCCATCAATATCTTAGTCTATTGCCTGATTTTTGTTCTTTGTTCCCCTCCTTGGCTTAATAAGAATTTCAATTGAGAGATGGGAAAGGGGATCATTTTCCCCTTCCTTTTAAAGGTTTTAAACATTCCTTTAATTTTCAGGGCAAGGGAAAAGGTAAAGGAAAAGCCAAATCGAAGCCGAGTCGGAAGGAGATAAAGCCGGAAGCGCATCCAATAATTAGCAAAAAATTGAAAGGATTGGACGTTTTTGCTGGTTGTGGAGGTAATTGTTTTTTGTAAGAATATTTTTAGTGTTTCATTAAAGTGAGTTTGACCTTGTGCTGCCAATTTCAGACGCATTGTATACAATCTTGTCCCTAGGTTCTCTTTAGGGCTTGTGTCCATTCGCCTCCATGCTTTTTAAGTGTGCCTACTGATTAAATTGTGCTTTTTAATGCATCTTAAGTGTGCCTACTGATTAAATTGTGCCCTTTACTGCATTTTAAGTCTGCCTGCTGATTAAATTGTCCTGTTTAATGCATTTTAAGTCTGCCTATGTGATTAAATTGTGCCCTTTAATGCAAAAATAATCCCCTTTTTTCAAGATTCACCTACTTAACTCCAAAATTAATTAGCAAAAGCAATTAATAAATCATGTGAAGTGTAATTTCTCCATAACATACAAAGTCACATTCAAGATCCATACCATCCTCCACTTCTTTGGCACAAAACTCCAAGGGCCCACAACACTGGCATACTCAAAGGAGTCCTGCAAGCTCTTAACTAGTGTCCACATGACTTCTCCGAATGGAAAATGTCGTTTGCTAGGCCTTCCTCCATAGACAGCACTATGCCACAGTGTTTTTCGATCTGGAGAAAGCCTATGATACGGCTTGGCGATACGGTATCATGGAGACTCTCCACATGATGGGGGTGAGGGGAGGCCTCCCAATCTTAATATCTGAATTTTTCCAAGATCGTTGATACCGCATATGGGTGGGGGGAGCCTTCTCTGGCCCAATGGAGCAGGGAAGTGTCCTCAGTGTCACACTCTTTGCCCTGAGCATCAACGGCATTACCTCGGTGCTGCCGGAAGATGTTCTCGCTATGATATACGTGGATGACATTTCAATCTCTTTTGGCATGGCCCAGATGCCAACTCTGGAGCGTCTACTCTGGCAGGCATTGAACTGCGCCTCTGGAAAGGCTGAAGCGCACAGGTTTCGGTTTACCTTGGCCAAGACTGAGATGGTGTACTTCTGCTGCCATCCACGGCTCCACCCTGACCTAGACTTGTTTCTCAATGGGGTGCGCCTGGAAGTGGCTGAATCGCACCGTTTCCTTGGTCTTGTATTTGACCGATGCCTCACCTGGGAGGCTCATATTCGCAGCCTTAGCGTCTTTTGTACCCATGCCATGGATATTCTCCGTTCCGTGACGTTCAGCGCTTGGGGTGCTGATAGGGCTACTGCCTTACTTTTTTATTGATCCTTTGTTCGTTCGAAACTCGACTATGGATGCGAGTTTTAAGCATCTGCAGCCGAGCGTCTATTGCGGAAGGTGGACTCGATCCACCACACTGGCCTTCGCCTGGCGACCGGTGCCTTCCCCACTTCCTCCCATTGAGAGCCTACTAGTCGATGCTGGGGAGATGCCACTCGCTCTACACCGTGTACATTGCATTATTCGCTTGTAATAGCTAGGTATAGCTCTCGGGCCAGTGGCGCCTCTGGTTCTGCCCAGGATGCCACCCTGGAGGGTACCACATTTGGCTATTTGTCGCCACGCCTCTGCTCCCAAAGCTTGTACAGCGCTGGGAGTATGGCATTTTACCTTTTTGGAGCACGCCTCATGTCACGCTGGAACCGTGCCAGTGTATACGGATGGCTCCAAGTCCCAAGAGGGGGTCTGCCTCCACGCCGTATCCCCTCTGTTTGAAGTCAGCTGGGCACTGCCAGGCGCAGAGTCTGTCTTAACAGCCGAGCTGTTGGCAATACACCACTCGGTACGGGAGATTACACGATGTGCCCGGTTCGGAGACCGGATTGTGATCTATAGCGACTTAGAAAGCGCTCTGAGTGCTCTTGGGGCATTGAAAACTCTGCATCCCCTGGTTCGCGATATCCGTGATGCCACGGTTTTGGCATGCAGGGCGGATGTCGAGATTATCTTCTGCTGGATTCCTGGACATGTAGGAATTGCGGGGAATGAAGGCGCCAAATCTGTGACTGGACCACGCCATATCCCCTCTGTTTGAAGTCAGCGGGGCTCTGCCAGGTGCCGTGTCTGTCTTAACAGCCGAGCTGGTGGCAATAAACCACTCGGTACGGGAGATTACACTATGTGCCCGGTTCGGAGACCGGATTGTGATCTATAGCGACTCACAAAGCGCCCTGAGTGCTCTTGGGGGCATTGGAAACTCTGCATCCCCTATTTCGCGATATCCGTGATGCCACGGTTTTGGCAAGCCGGGCGGATGTTGAGATTATCTTCTGCTAGGTTCCTGGACATGTAGGAATTGCGGGGAATGAGGGCGCCAAATCTGTGACTGGACCAGCGTTTTGCTCTTCCTCACACCGACTACATGGCAGGAATAGGGGCAGCTCTTCGGGTTGCTTGGCAAAGAAGATGGGAGACGGTCAAAGGGAACTTAAAATTGCGTGCCATTGCGCCAAAACTTCCCATGGACCTATCCCCCAATGCTGCGAAGGCTTCAGGTTGCTCTCTGTCATCTCCGAATTAGACACACTCGCGCGACGCACCGCCATTTGATGGAGTGCTCGCCAGCGCCCTACTGTGAAGACTGCATTTTCCCCCGGACTGTTCGGCACATTCTTGTCGAATGTCCTAGTCTGGGCGATCTCCACACACGGGATGGGCGGTGTCGCTACTGCCTGTCCCTTTTACTTGGGACGAGTTCGTGCACATTGGTGGACTTATGGACTTTTTAGGGGAGGCTGGCCTTCTCCCCTTTATTTAATTAGGTTTTGTTTTTGTTGTTTTCTTTGTAGGTTGCATGCTCCTATGCCGGGGGAGGCGGACCTCTCCCCGACGCTGGAGCTTGCTTCCTAATTGTTGGTATTTTCCCTTTTTATTGTTGTTTTTACATTATTCTTATTTTAAAGTAGCCTAGTTCTAGGCTGTCATGATTGCGGCGACTTATGCCCTAGTGGGTAGTCGCCAGATAGGCTCCTAAATTTTTTTAATAAAAAATTCTTAAGTTCCACAGCATGTCTGCTCTGACTGGAAAATGCTATTATTGAGACCTTCCTTTCTGGACAGCATGTGCGTACATACACCTGACAACTTTTAGGCAAGAGTGAAGGTCTGATGTCACCATTGTGATTGACCTGTCAGCTGTGTTTTGTGCTGTCCAGTAATTTACTCTGCGAGTGATCATCTTTTACATTGGTAACAGTCCATCTCTCTGGGTAAGGGAGCGTCTCTCTTACCCTCTTCTTTACTCCCTCTCTGGTGAATGTCCAGTAGCCCCTGAGAAAGCAAAGCAAAACCACTGAAAAGACAAAAGAACCATCGCAGCAGAGGCAGGGAACCTCTTGAGGCCCCCTAAGGAGAATTTTGGGTGGCAGACCCCTATGGGCCTTCCCCTTCCCCTCTGTTTGCCCCCCCAAATAATGACTTTCCTAGAGTCAGGAGTTCCAACTTCCCATTGGAAGCCGGCGTGCTGTCTCCCAGATTTACAATTTGGCAACAAACCTAGAAGGTCCTCAGCCATTTCTCAGGCAGGGCCCTTCTGGTGAATTAAGATGATGAGGAAATGGAACGGCCTTGAGAACCACCCCCTATATCTTCATGTTTGATCATAACTGGCTCCCTGAGTCGATGCGAGCTTGGTTGGTATTGCTACCCTTTTAACATTTTAAGTACCAATGTTCCCATTTTGGGAACATGGGAATAAATATTCACAATAAAATGTGTATATATTTAATTGCTCTCAATAAACACTAAAATACTTTGACTGATGTTGACTAAGTAATATATATTGTTATATCATATAAATTCAAGTAATTTAATATATTTTTTAATATTTCAATATCGCCATTTTCAGTTACTGTCACTTTTTCTTCTGAACTTCACCATTGGTCAGATATCCTGTCCTATGGCTGCAATACTGCGTCCCATTTTCCATCAGACACTATTTTTTCAGATGTGATTATCAGTATGATGAAACTAATTTAAGTTTTGTTATTTATAGTAACATAATATACATGTTGCCCAAATGGGAACGTTGGCATGTTGTGTCACACAAATCTATGTGCTCGCAAGAGGTAACATGTAATTGTGGCTATACAAGCTGAGACATGTTGGCTCCTGCTGTAGCCTGATACAACTGTACAATATTATAAGCTCACTGTCCCTGCCTCCACTATCACCTCGTGTTCACTCATCCTCAAGCATGGGTGTCGTCGTCTTTTTACACATAGATTTACTGTAATAAAATGTTTTCATAATGTTGGCATTCTCTTATTGTAGTGTTTTATTTTTATTGTGTGTGTGTGTGTACAGCTTCAAAGATTGCCAAAAGTTTGGTGTATTTCATGAACTACTAAGCATTGATGATTCTATGATTCCGTATCATGGCCATCACTCTGCTAAGCAGTTCATAAGGAACAAACTGATAAGATTTGGTTATAAAATGTGGATGCTATGTAGAGTAGATGGATATCCATACAATTTTTCAATCTATTGTGGCAAAGAGGATGACTCGAAGACTCTCCAACTGGGGTCACATGTCATGATGTCAATGTTGCAGCCAGTTGAAAATGCTGACCCCCATGTAGTGTTCTTTGACATTTTCTTCACAAGCCATGCATTGCTGGCGGAACTCACTGCAAAAGGCTTTTGAGTCTGTGGAACTGTTCGAGACAATAGAACAGACAAATGTTTTCTTCCATCAAAGAAAGAGCGAGGCTATTTCAACTACAAATCAGATGGTACGATATTATGTGTGAAGTGGCATTACAACTTTAGTGTGACAGTTACCAGCAACTGCTATGGTGTGATTCCAATTCACAAAGTACAATGTTGTGTGAAGAAGGAGAATTAACAAGTTAGTTGACCATCACATCTCATTCACATGTACAACAAGGGAATGGGAGGTGTTGATGTATATGATAGAATGTTTTCATCTTACAGACCGTAGTTGCGTTCAAAGAAATGGTGGTAGAACACTTTCTCAAACAAGCTGAATCTGGCAGTGGTGGCTGCTTTCAGATTGTACCAACGTATTGGTGGATCGGCAAGTATGTGACACATAATGTTCAGGAGAGAAATTGCTCTAGCAAGGATAAAGTTTCATGAAGAGAGGAAGAGGCTTGGAGGACCCTCCGCACAACCTGCGGAAGTAGTAAGGTATGACGGAGTTAATCACTTTCTGGACTCATGCACTCAAAGGAAATGCTGCCTCTGTATAAAGAACACACGACTGCAGTGCACAAAATGTGGAAAGAGACTGCGAGGTGTGCAGTGAAGCCTATCACAAAGAGTTAAACTAGTGGCAAATTGAAATAATCTGTTATTCATATAACATTTACTCCTTTCTTAACTGTAGTATAGGATTTGCATGTTTTTGTAAGAATAATGTTTAATACCGTATAAAGGCAATAAAATTAAAAAGAAATGAAGATTTTTTTTCATATCGTATGGGTAAGTTGGTGTTATATATTGCGCCAACGTTTCCATTATGGGAACATGAAAATGTATATGAAAATAGTATGTAACATAAAAACAAAAGTTTAGCGTCATCAGCCAACATCTGGGAACTTTTAATCCAAAACTGAAAGAAAAACTCAGAGCAAGATAGGTCAGCCAGTAAAGGGGTTAATGCCTGGTGGAGGCACTCCCCCCCCCCCCCAATTCTTTTCTCTCACTTGAACTATTTCAATTTGGACAGTGCAGCTACACCTGGATACTATGTGTACTATTGTTTTAATGTATATTCCACAGTCAGCTGACTTACGTTGCATTGTGGCATGGTTGCCTCGGGGATTTGAATAGTAGTCCCCCACTCTGGGGAAACTACACAATTAATCCAAGGGTTGGTGTCCTAGCAGATGGTGTCCTAAATATGGTTGAATTCACGCTGTATTGTCCAAGAACTGCTTCATTTTCTTGCCTAGATCCTTGTGCTGATTAACCACACAACCTGATTTGGGGTGGTAGGTGGTTGATACCTTCATCGTAGTGATCACTTTCCCATCAAACTCGGTTGTTGAGCCTCTGCCTCATGAGAAACCACCTAAGTCAGAGTGTCTTCTGCCCTTGAAATCCTTGAATTTAGTGAAAATGGTAGATGGACCTTGAATTTTAAACATAAATCATTGAGTGATTGTTCAAATGATTTTTAAAATTCACTATTTATATACTTTTTAATGTCTATTAGGAAAATATTAGGTTGAGGAATAAGTTCTTGCATTTTTTTTAATGTGTTGATTTAAGTTTTGTTGACGTGATTTGTGCACATTAAGAAACAATACTAAATAATGAGAGCAAAATTTGCAAAGGTTAGGCTACATCTCTTAACAGCCTAGACTATTAGGCTTTTGCTTAGGCTACGTCTTGAAGTCATTGCAGTTTATTTAAAAGTTGTGTTAATTTAATTTTTGTTCTGTACCATCAAAATGGAATGTCAAGTTGAAAGAAAGGCGCATTTTCGACACTTGTTGTTATTCATTTTCAATTGAGATGGGAACAATGCAAACGCAACTAAAGCTCGTGCGATATTTGTGCTGTGTACGGAGAACATGCTTTATCAGAAAGGACAGCTCAATGGTGGCTTTCACGTTTCAAAAACGGTCATTTCAATCTTAATGACGATGAATGTTCTGGTCGCCCCATTAAGTTGGATGAAGATCGATTGAACGACCTTCATGAAAATCCTCATCAATTGACTAGAGCATTGGCTGTATAATATGCGTGTGATCATAAAACTGTAGTTAATCACCTTCATTCGATGAGGAAAGTTCAAAAACTTGGTGCATGGGTTCTGCACGCTTTGAGCGAAAGCAACAAACTTCAACACTTGCTGCAGGTTTGCTTGCTCGTCACAAGGCTACTCGTGGATATAAAGACAGATTTCTTCACTGCATCATCACTGGCCACGAAAAGTGGTGTGTTTATGTCAACATGAACCATCGAAAACAATGGCTTAGCCCCAATAAAAAACACTTCCACGATTAAAGCAAGGACTTCATCTACGAAAGACGATGCTGTGTGTGTGGTGGGATTGTGAAGGCATCCGTCTTTATGAGCTCCTTGTGAACAACGAGGTTGTCAATGCAAAACTCTACATTCAACAAATGTATCGACTCCCCGAAGCTATTCATGAAAAGTGACCTCATCGATGTTATGGAGTCCTTCTGCAACACCACAATGCTCATCCTCACATTGCCAATATGACAAAAGACGCTATCCAAACGCTTAATTGGGAAATCCTGCTGCATCTTCCATATTTGCCAGACTTGGCTCTACCATATTTCCATCTGTTCCGATCGCTCTCCAACAATTTGCACAGCATTTCATTCAATAGGGATGTGGAATTAAGAACCTGGTTAGATGAATTCTTCGAGTCAAAATCCAGAGATTTTTATTGCAGAGGCATCAAAAAACTAGTTGAACGTTGGGAAGAAGTCGTAAATAACAATAGAGAATACATTATTGATTAAATTGCATATGGTTATCAATTAAAAATTAAGTTTTTTTAAAATTGTTAATGGTAATGAGTAAATTTGATAAAACCGCCAGAACTTATTCCTCAACCCAAGAGTAATATTTAAGTTAATCTACTCACTAATGTGAGTGAACATATTTATGTTATGGATGCATTGTATTTTATGATGGATGCTTGCTATACTTCTGTGACTGTTGCTTGGCTACCTTGTTCTTGTTTTTTTGTCCCTTAATGTTTATTGCACTTTTTTTATTTTTTTGCTATTCTATGTTGCATAATTTTACTTGTGTGGGGTACAGTTGGCTTTCTGGTCAACTGTATGTAGTGAAGATGGGTGCCCGCTCAGGCCCCAGTCAAGGTCTTTTTCTGTTTTCATTTCACCTGCACTCTGCTGTCCTGTCAGACCCCTCTTCATTCTTCAGTTTTTCTGAGCAGAGGAAGAGCTGAAGACTTGCTAGAAGCTTGTAATAAAGGGATATTGAATCTCGACCAATCAAAAATTATTCAGGTATCAATGGACAGCCCGAATGTTAACCATAAGTTTCTGAGGCTGTTGAATGCTGACAGCTTTAAGTTTGCTGATGAGAACGTCTTTTGGAATGTTGGCAAATTTTTGTCTACATTATATTGTGTTTTCAAAGATTCTCCAATGAGACGAAAATTGTTTTTGCAAGCAAATGAAGTTCATCAATCTGATTTCCCTATGAAATTTTGCTCAACAAGATAGGTAGAAAACACAAGAATTGCACAAAGGCGGTTAGTCTTCTTCCCAAAGTCAACATGTTTGTTGAAACAATCAAGAATACTCACAAAGAACCAAAAAGTGCATCATATGTCACAATGAATGAGGCTCTGTGCAATAAGCTTCTATCTGCTAAGATCACTTTTTTTCTGAAGATTTCATCAAAATTGGAAGGATTTCTGGTCCGGTATCAAACTGACTCCCCAATGATGCCACTCCTTTAGAGGATTTGTGTCCCATGCTGTCGACTCTCTTGAAACATTTTATCAAGAAAGATTTATTTGAGGTAAAATCTTTCGAGCACCTGAGTTGTCAGGATTTAACCAATCTGTCTCACCAATGACCTGCTGAAAAAGTGGATCTTGGTTTCATTGTTAAAGAAGAGATTAGAAATGCTCGAGAACAACTGACCAACACTGACATTCTTCAGTTTTGGGAGGAAGCAGTGAACTTTTTTATAGCTGTAGTAAAAAAAGTATTTGGTTGTTAAAGGCTCCAGCTGTTTGAATCCAAATGTGATGTTGAATGCATCCAAGTACGAGTCCAGGATTGAGATCCTTCTGAGAGAACTTGTGTCTATAGAAAAACTGTCCAGAAAAGCTGCTGATGACATCAAAACAGAGTAAACGTGATTTGTCACTAACAATAATGTCTGTGAATCAAATAAAAAGTTCAGAGAAACTCGTTTTGATGCTCATTTTGAGCATTTATTCCAGGTAGCGAATTTCAAGGTAACTTCCCTCTTCAAGAGCTTTATTTATGAGATATTGTGCCTCACTCACGGACAAGCAGCTGTTGAACGGGATTTCAATATTAACAAAGAAATCTTTTTCGAAAATCTTCAACAGAAGTCTATGATGCTTTGGTTGCAACTGAGAAGCCTTTAACCGAGTTTAAAGTGGCTGTCATACACGCAGTTAGGAATTCTTCTCGCCTGTACAAAGAAGATCTTGAAAAGAAAAGGAAGCAGGACAAAAGTCTTACAGACATGGAAGCCAAGAAAATATGAACTGATGCTCTGATCAAAGAAAAAGATGAGAAACAAAGACTAAAAATGGATTTTGAAGCAAAAAATGAGTCTTCTTGATAAGGAAATTGTAACCATCAAGCATGATTAAAAAAAAAAATTAAAAGGTAACCTCTGAATCATGAATTTTAATCTGTTTTGTAATACATTTAATTTTCAATTGAAATATTTCAGAGATTTTTCCTTAAATGCCTCATAATTCAGTGTTTGGGGGTCATTTTGAAACAAATAAAATTCTTTGTTATGAAGAGTGGAAAGTAATGGATATTTTTGCTAAGTATAATTTAGGTACTTGTGTAGCTGAGTAAAAATAAATGCTTTAAAATATATTTTTATAACTGAAAATGGAAGCATTTCCAAATGTAGGTACTAAATTTCCATGAAATGGATAGTTTTGAAGATAGAAGTTATTTAATTAAAAAAATGTCTCATAAATGTAATAAAACATACAAGGGTCGTGTAACTAATAATTTAAAGAAAAAAAAATTGCTAAAACCAGTCATTGATTATTTTTTAAAATTCCTTGAAATCCTTGAAAAGTCCTTGAATTCAAAACAAACCAACCTGTAAGTAGTGCTTGGATCCTGTGCAGTTGCTTACATTCTAGCAATAGCCTGATTCTTCTGTCATTTAGGTCAGTTGATGAGGCTGTTGAGTTCTCAGGCACCCTCAACACTATGGGCTTGATTGACTACAATTTCTAGAATGTACATTTTGCTTGCCATCCACTTCCTTGGTGGATGTCTGATTGTGAAATGCGCCTCAGACAGAAGCGATATGTGTTACAAGTGCAGTACAAACAATTTCATCAAGCGAGAATTTGGGGCAACTTCTCATAGTGTGGTGAATGGTGACTGTGGTTGATGTGTGTGTGTGTGAGAGAGCCATTGTCCCCATTTTGTACACTCTGGTTTTTGCCAATTTGCCTTAGTCTGTCATTTTACTCTTTGTTTATGATAGAGGAATGGGGGTTGGGATAGATTAAATAATATATGTTTTGTAATATTTTTTTAATTAATTCTTTACAGACTGTTTTCTTAATGATTAAAAGGCAAATAGACAGAAGACTTTGTGAACCACCACATTGCCCTGTGCCCTCAGACTGCCACAAGGATCCCTGGCGTTGCTTTTCCTTTTTTTCTTCTTTGTACTCCAAACTTCCTTAACTGAGAAGCAGAGTTGCAGAAGACCTTTCCAGGAACTGTTTAAAAAGCATTGTCATAAACACTACTATTATTACTCTCATGTAAGGGGGATGTCCAGTAAGGAACCCTAGTGGAGCTGGTGATTGACATGAGGATGTCCTACCTTTTCCATTCCTGCCCCTTCCCTTTTCCCTGCCTTGCAGTTACTCCCTATGATCTGGATGATATCCCATACAGCTGGGTGAGTGAGGCATGGCTTTTTTCTAACAAGATCTGATGTACCGTATCCTCTTGACTCATACCAAATGGCTACCAGGGAGAGATCATTCTGCCCAATTTTTTAAATTTCAAGTGTCAAGTTAGCTTTTTTGGGGGGGAAAGTGGAGGCAATCTATCTCCAGTTCCACTTTTCCAGACCATGTAAAATGCTTTGCTCTGGCTAGAAAATGCCTTTTCCGAGGCCTTCCTTTATGTTCAGCAGTTTGCCACACCATTTATTGATCTAGAAAATGCCTATGATACTGCATGGTGATTTGGTCTCGTGAAGACTCTCCATACCGGTATATGTGGATGAGAACACCATTCTAATTTTTGTACAATTCTAAAAGATCATAGATTTTGTGTACAGGTCCAATAGGGTAGGAAGTGATCTTCATGCAAAGTATATTAACTGCATAACCTCCAGTGTTTCCGGAATGTTTTCGCTGCACTCTAGAAAATCTTTTGATCTCTTTCGGTTCAGTCCAGATGGATATACTGGAGTGTCAACTCCAACAGTCTGGACCTATGATCATTCTAAGTTAGACTAGGGATGCAAGTTCAATGCATCTGTAGTTGAGCATGAATAGCGAAAGGTGGAGTTGATTCACTCTACTGGCCTCTATTTTCCAACCGGTGTCTCCATACATCCCCTGTAGGAGAGCATTTTTGTCAATGCTGGGCAGATGCTACTCACTTAACAGCATACACAGTTCATTATTCATAAGCCCAGCATCTCCCTATGTCACCAATGACTCATATCTGTGCCCGATCTCAATGCTACTTATGCCACCATGAGATGCCAGTCTTAACCCAAGCCTTTTTGGTTTACAGCTGGAAATTCTTTTAAGAGCTAGGACATAGCTCTCAGCCCAGTGGTGCCACCTTTGTGGTGACAGGGTCACGACTCCCACACCAACATTCCCGCCGCCCTGACAAGGCCAACCTAGTTGTTCGAGGAGAGTGTTTAATCTTAATTTTATTATAACCTAATAAATAATAAAAACTACCGAAACCTTAAGCAATCACAGCCCCCCAAAACAAAAAAATATATATAACGCTTTCTGAAGGATGCTTGAGGTCTGGGACTCGGTGAAGTATCCCAACTTCAGGGTCCTGGGACACACTAGTTCCATCCGCTGCATTGGAGTCTGTGATTCACTATCTCTAATTACTGCCTGGAGACTGGGAGGCACTCTCCAAGGTCCACACTTTAAGAAGGTCCCCCTCTAAGGTAGGTGCACATGCGAGGGTCGGGACTGGCTTCAGCTGTCTCAAAAAAGCCAGATGTCGATTGATTTATCGGTACCACAGAACTGGAAAAGAGAAGTCACTTTTAGTCACTGATTCATTGCCACACTTAACCACACTTTCACGCCGGATTAACACTCACCTATTCTCCTTCTGCTTGGCTCTTTGTTATTCTCTGATCACCTCGGGCACTTTAAATACTGAGCATCAACCATTATTATAGAGTTCATTAATAAATTTTAACTTAAACACTTTAAATCCATACGCCTGAGGAAGAGACAAGAATGAATGCGGTTGTGGGCACAATAGAAATCTATTAAGTCCCCCACCCGGAGCAAAGACATCCCAACTCGCATGCCCCACACCTTGAAAAAGAAGAAAGGGATTAGAGGGTGGGGAGTGGAGGCAGACAGAATACACTACTACACCTTTACCCCTCAGCCCCCATTGCTTCTACAATACAGGAATACTGTGTTCACATTTCTTTTGAGTGTTTTTCATCTCAAAGTGAAGCTGTGCCAGTCAGTGTACACTGATGGCTCAAAATCTGAAAAGGGAGGTTCAGCTTTGACTGCTGAGCTATTTGCAATAAACTCCTAGTACAGATTATATTCTGTACCTAATTTGGAGATCAAATTGTAATCTATATCAACCCAGAGCCCACAGTTACCTTGAGGTACTGAAATCTCACCTCCTTGGTTCGCATTACCTGTGACAACACTGATACTGCAAGTTGAGAGGCTGTCAAGATTATCCTTTGCTGAGTTCCTGTTCATGTTGAGATTAGAGGAAATGGGTGGAGTAATGAGCATGCCAGACAGTTTGCAAGGACTGGATGATTCAAGAGTGCTTTGTTTTCCCCCACTGATTTCATGGCCAAAATCAGATCAACCCTTCAGGTTGCCTGGCAAGACAAATAGGAGGAGGCCAACAGAAAGCATGCCATTGCACTGTAACTTTTCCGTTAAACCTACCCCTTAATGCCTTGAAAGCTGCTTCAGGTCATTATTTGTCTCCTCTAAGTCAGGTACATTTGCAGGGCCTGACACTATTCGATGGGCACTCCCCTAAACCTTATTGTGACAACTGTTTGGTCCCTCAACTCAGGCACATTCTTTTTGAATGCCAGTCTGGGGTAGCTTTGTGTTTGCAACCATTGAGGTCACTACCTCTCATTCCTCTTTCGCAGGATAAATTTGTGTGCACCTGATGTGGGTATAATTGAGTTTCTGAAAGAGGTGGGCAGCCTCCAAAGCATACAGTTGGTTGCACCCTCATGTCCTAGTATGGAGTGGGTTTCCCCAAATTCCCGAGTTCATTTTCCTTTCTGAAGTTTTTGTTTTCCTTGTGTTATTTTGGGTGTTGCTATTATTTTGTGCGTAATACAAAAACCTAGGCTGGCAGAAATATATAATCTCCCATTTATGAATAGACTGATTTATGACATGAAACATATGATTGGAAACGGTTAATCATATCCAGAGATACGCAAGAGGTTGCGAAGAACAGTCATTTGTTATGTCAAACTTTTTCACTATTTTTACACACTGTTTGATGGGACGATTACAATTTAATTACACTGCCATCTCTTTTCAATCAAGGATGTGGTCTCCCCAATTACCAGGTATTGAAATCCATAAAGATCAGAATGGCGATCGCTAGCAAGCTTAAAGGTACCCAGGACCCTGTCATAGTACTCCTTTGCAGCTAATCAGTAAGGAACTTTTGTGACCTTAAGGAGAGCCACCCATGCATAATTGCCTGCAAGTGGCAAAATTTTTATGTTTGCTCTCACCAGGAATCAAACCCAGTACCTCAACATAGAAACTGAATGCCTTATCCACTAGGTTAGTGAGAGCTCTGATCCCTTTAGAGGCAGAGGACATCATCTCTACAATAAATATTCCAGTGCAAAGATTTTTTTTCACTTTTTTTGGTTGACTTCACCATGACCTTTTCACTACATAGTGATCTCGATGTTGCATTGTATTTTCATACTAATATAAATAATCTTTTCTAACAATTTATGCTTAATTTTCTATGCTTTTTATAGTAGGCAATTTATATATTTTATGAGTTGTCATTACTGGGCTTACATTTCACTAGAAAAAAGTAATACATAATTTTGACATAAATCCACTTAAGGTCATTCCATGTGAAATCACCCAGAGGGTCCCAGATCACCCCTTCAGATACCCAAGAAAAAATTCATACTAGCTCCTATACCTATATGATGAAAAAATATCAAATATTAGGTCTATATCTTGATAGTTTTAAAATTGTAGGCCCTTAAAATATTAGTTTTACATATTTTTTTTTAAATGATCCTCTTGGACCAATTTGAGACGGCCATTTTTCATTTAACATGGCAACAACTTTGAAATTGTGTGTTTGAGGCTACCTTTTTCTGTAGAGTGCAAATAACATTAAATCAAGTGTATTTTTTATACTTTTTCCATCTACAGGCCTCTGAAAATTGCCAAGAATTAAATGTATGCCTCTTTTAGATATTTAATAGGCATTTTTTGAGAGATTTTGAAAATATACATTTCAAAAAATTATTGACACTCCTATAATGGTAACTAACATGGTTACTGCTCAGAAATGGTCTACTATATGCTAAATAACAGGAAAAATTGTCATTGCTTTATCCAGTATACCTATTGAGATAAAAATACTTTAAAGAGGCTGTATGTTTAATTCTTTGCAAAGTGTACAAGATACACTTGATTTGAAAAGATATTTGAACTTTACAGAAAAAGTTAGCCTCAAACACTTGATTTCAAAATTGTGCTTGGCATATTAGAGGGAAAATGGCTGTCTCAAGTTAGTCTGAGAGGCTCATTCAGAAAAAAAAGTAAAATTAATATTTTAAAGGCATACAATTTCAAAACTATCATAAATATTAATTGACCTAATAGTTGATATTTTTCAATCATATATGTACAGGAGCTAGTATGAATTTTTTCATGTCGATCTGAGGGGGTGACCTGGAAAACTATTCTGAAACTGGGTGATTTGATAGTAAAATATGCTAAAATACTGTTGCCCCTACCCTATTTCTTTTTTAACCATGTTAAATGCAGATGATAGTTTGCTGCATACCTATAGAATTTAACAGCAATTCTCTTGCATCTTTTCTCTTATGTAATGGTAAAATATCTTGAAACAAATGATTTTTTTAATAGTGAAATTTGATTTAAATAATTAGCCAATTAATCTATGTTGTGTACATCTCTAATTCCCAGAGAGGGGCCTACTTCACCCATGATGAAGCTTGGTGCTTTATTGCTCGTCTTTAGTGTATTTCAATGTGCATGTGTACAAGATCAGGTGCTGAGGCAAATTTGAGTGGATGTACTGATTTTAGCTGAGTCGTATTCCTTGTGCTCTCAATGCTGTATCTAGACTGATTATTATTGTGGTTTGTTTTAGGAGTGGGATGTAATGGTGTGAGGGAAGTGAAGATTCTGATCCTGTGATGTAGATTCACAGAAGAGTTTGATGGGTAGACAGATAGCAGATAAGGAGCTGGAAGGGGTGGCAGATGTGTTGATGAATGGAATGCAGTCTTTGATTTATCTGATTCTCTTCATACATTTGTGCTTGTATGGCCTAATGTAGTGTGGTGTTTTTGCGGTTAGTTTTCGGTGAGGGGGAAATTCTGTAGCTGTATGTTTTTATGTATGACATGCTTAATTGTCATGTTAAATTTATCTCCCATAGTACTTTGAGATGGGGGTAAGTTAGGAAAGGCTGGGGGATGTTTGATGTAGGGTGCCACTGTGGTTCTTGTTTGGAATGGTGTGTTATACATGTGGCACTTGTCAGGTGTGTATGGTGTAGTGTGACCACCTATTGCACATACCCTGATTAAGGCCTAGTCCTATTTCCATGGCAGTCAGTAGGAGGGACACATATGTGGTTGGTCCAGATTTTAATGTTGGATGATAATGAAAGAGGTTCACTTTACGTGTTAGCATTGGTTTGGTATTAAGTATTTCTGCACATTATCAAATATGTAACAGCTTACCACAGCTCATGTCTTTGTGGCACACTGCTAGTTGGGTTTGCGGAGCCACTACTCACCGGCAGAATTCACAGGCACAATTATCACTCTAAGGCCTTGTCAGAACTAACTACTAGGGTTCATAGCAGGAAGTGGTGGGGGGTCTAAAAATACTCCTGTAACATCAAAAGAGCACAGCTAGTTTTCCATATTAATTTAAACCTCCTCCTGGGTCATGTTAAAGAAATTTAGATATTGTCTGTTCTTTAAAGCCAAGACCTTTTTGGCTTTGTTTCTGCACAGGTCTGTCTGAGGGATTGCATGAAGCAGGCACCATTGAAACTAAGTGGGCAATTGAAGTATTCGAGCCTGCTGCCCAAGCATTTCGCTTGAACAACCCAAATGCAACTGTTTTTACAGATGACTGCAATGCTTTGCTCAAATCTGCCATGGAAGTAAGTTAAGGGATTTCAGTCAAGAATGATTTTGAAACCTAATTTGGAGTTTTCTAGCATATTAATATTGAAACTCTTATTAACCCTTAGGATTGTCCCAGCCTCATATGAGGCCCATTAAAATATGCCTGAAATGTTCTAGACAACATATGATAGTGTATGTTTGTATGTATATATATACATACATACATACATACACACACACATACACATGGGCACTCTGGCTAAGAGGCCATTCAGTGCAGAGCTTGAACAAAAATAATGAAATTCCAAAATTTAATGATGTGATGAAATAAAGATTATTTCCAGCAAACTGAATAAATTGGTTATTTAAAATATAAAAATATAGGTCCTAGGGTGGCAAAAAAAAGCGTACCACCCTTGTTGCTCTTTACCCTGCAGAGTGGTACCCTGTGTAGCCTATTTCATGGTACCTGCAGGAACTGCACAGCAGCCTGTCCTCAGTGCAAATTAGGGCAACCCTGTCACTGGGTTAACAAAAACTCTAATCTAGCATGGGAATGTTGTTGGTGCACTTCTGCACTCACTCTCACCACCACTTTATCTTTTCTCCTTTTTTTTCTTTTTTTTTTACCCTCGCCTCAACCTTTTGTCTACCTACACTTTGTACAAGAAGGAAGTTCTCACCTGGACAGAGTTTGGTTACTAATCTCCAGTTAGCGAAAACACTACATTTAAAACAGAGGCTAATGCATATATTATGGCTAAGATGTTAAGGAGGGAAAGGATAAACTTGTCATAGAATTACTATATACACCAAATCTTAGTAAGGAAACTGTCCTATGTCGCAGGAGATAGAATGTGCATTTAGAAGTAATCATGTGTATAATGGATGATTTTAATTATTGAAACATAGACTGAGAAACTCTTGCAGGGGATCAGGAGGCTGAGGAACTTTTTAATATGGTCAGGATAATTTTCTTAGGTTATAAACCAACCCACTAGGGGCAATAGTATATTCGATTTAGTTCTAGCAAATAGGAAAGAAGGCATTAGGGATAAAATGATTGGGGTAATTTGTGAAATAGTGACTATTGTGAAATTGGATTTAAGTTAAAATTGGATGAGGTTTTCAGTAGAATAAGGTTAAAATCCCACACTTTAGAAAAGCAGATTATAGTGCTCTCAGGAGGTACATGGAGACGTTTGTTTGGGCACTAGCGAGTGAGGTCAGGGCAGGAAATGTGATGTTAATGAGAGTAGTTGAGGGGGAAGATAACCCCCAGGTAGAGAGGAATGGTGTTGATGAGGAATATGAGACTATGATTAAACAGTTAATTGCTGGACAAAATATAAACATTGATGTCAGAAAAAATTTAGCATTATATTAACATTAAAAGGGCCATTTATAGGAAAATAAACAATGGTGAGGATCAATTAAAGCAGATATATAATTAGCTAACTTGGGACATCAAAAAGTTAATTTGTGTAGCAAAGAAAAATTATGAAATTAAAGTGGCAAATAAGGCAAAGGAAGATCTCAAAGGTTTCTTTCAATTATACAGAAATAAGACTAGAGATAAAATAGGCCCACTTAAAACTACAGATGGAGAGTTAGTGAGTGATAGTGATTCAATGGCTAGGATGTTAAATAAATATTTTCTTTCAATATATCCCCCCCAAGGATATTTCAATTGCACTTGAGGGGGACCTTGATCTTCAGGGTTAATGTTGAGAAATTAGAGGATATTTTAATTACAAAGGAGATTGTGTCAAAAACCATAGATAAAATCAAATTTAATATAGCATCGGGCCCTGATGAAGTTTTTCCTAGGATTTTGAAGGAATGTAAAGATGTGTTAAGTGAGCCCCTAGTATGCCTATTTAGAAAATTGTTAGAGGCGCCTCCCTCTTACCCCTTTTTCTGGAAGCTACCTTGAAGGTGGTCATCAGCTCATCTTGTAGGGTTCTTGAGCTGCTCACCCAAAAGGATGATAGCACCAAAGGAGCTTCGGCTCATATGAGAGTTGCTTTTCATTCTCGCTTCATGTGCGGACCATAATTTCCCATATGCCATGCTTCAACACCTAGGTGAGTAAGGCATGGCATTTTTGCTAGATTTGTTAGAGAGGATCTGGACAGACTTGGTGAAGGCTTCTGTGCTCATTTTTTTGCAACCTGAGGATAGATCATTCTACCTAGGCCAGTTTTTGTCCAATTTCTCTACCCTTCTGCATGTGCGAGTTAAATGAAAAATTGATAAATGTTAGATTAGCGTTTTTCATGGACAGTGTAGGCGACCTGTCATCTGCATGGTGCGGCATCCTCAAGTTCCACTCCTCGATGCTCTGCTCCAACTGGAAAATGCTGTTTGCGAGGTCTTCCTTTGTAGTCAGCAATATACCACAGTTTTTTTTTAACTTAAAGAATGCCTATGATACTGCATGGAGAGTCACACAATGGGGGCAAGGGAACTCCTCCCCAGCATTAATTCTGAATTTATGCGAGATCGTTGATTCTGTGTACAGGTGAGAGAAGCCCTTTCCAGTCCAATGGAGCAGAAGGAGAGTATCCTGCAGGGAGGTGTTCTTAGTGTTGCACTCTTTGCCTTGAGTATCAAAGTTATCACCTTGGTGCTGCCAGAAGATGTTTTTGCTATGCTCTACATCGATGACCTTTCAATATCCAAATTCTGGAGTATCAACTCGCAACAGGTCTTCATTCTGTGACATTCAGCACCTCGGGTGCTGATAGGGCTACTGCCTTACTTTTTTATTGATCCTTTTTTTGTTCAAAGTTTGACTACAGATGCAAGTTTTATGTATCTGTATCTGAGCTATTTTGGAAGGTGGACTCAATTCACCACACTGGTCTCAGCCTTGCAACCTGTGTCTTCCACATATACCCCATTGAGAGCCTGCTTGTCAATGCTGGGCAGATGCTACTCGCTACACCATACACAGCGCATTATGCCATGGCCCAGCACTTCCCTCAGTCTCTAATTGCTCTAACTGCATCTGATCTCGATGGTGTCTAGGCCGCAAAGAGATGCTAGACATACCCTAACCCCTTTGGGGTTAAGGTTAGGAAACTCGTTCAATAGCTTGGTGTAGTTCTCAGGCTGGTGGTGCATCTAGTTTTTCCCCAGAATGCCACACCTCTGTTTCCAAAGATTCCCAGGAGTATTATGTTTGGCTTTTTTAGTAGAGCACACTTTGTGTCACCCTGAATCCGTGTCAGTGCAAATGGGTGGCTCCAAGTCCCAGCAGGGAGTTTGATTCCATGACATATTCCCTCTATTTGAAGTCAGCTGGGCACTATCAGGTGCCGTGTCTGACCTAATGGCCAAGCTGGTTGCAATACACTACTCTATTGTGGACAGGATTGTGATCTTTTATTACTCACAAAGCGCTTTTGAGTGCTCTCTAGGCATTGGAGACTGTGGTATCTGTAATGCCACAGTTGCCATGAGCTGGGTGGATGTGATCATCTTCTGCTGGTTTCCTGAACATATGGGAATGAGGGTGCCAGAGAATATGTGAGGGTTAGGTGACAAAACCAACATTTTTGCTCTTTCTTGAACCGACTATATATCAAGAATCAAGGCAGTCCTCCATGCTGCTTGGCAAAGAACACAGAAACGGCAAAGGGAAACTTTAATTTGTGCGCTTTGACTGTTCCCATGGACCTACCCTCCAATGCTGTGATGGTTTAAGGTTGCTTTCTGTCGTCTTAGAATTTTGCACACTTGTGAAATGCATAGTCATTTGATGGAGCACTTCCTGCACTTTATTGCCATGACTTCATTGTCCCCCAAATTGTTCAGCACATTGTTGAATGTCCCAGAATGCCCCTGCTCCTCCCGGTATTGGGATGAGTGGGGATGAAAAAGTGCTTTTGGGGGCAGAGGGTTGTATTATATACCATTTTTAAGGTAATTTCCAAATTTGGGGCTTCACCCCTCATACCCCCTGCAATTTTTAAATAAATTCGTAATTACTATATTTGCCTTATTTTTTGCCTTGATACACTGTTTAGAATGTCTCAGTGGCCTATCTACTACTACCCCTAAGTCCTTCTCACCCTCTACACCATTCAGCCAATGCCCATCCATTTCATAGCTAAATGCTCTATCATCCCTTCCCCATGTAAATAATGACATTTTTTAAGTTTAAAAGTCATCTGCCACTTTTGTGCCCAACCTAATAATTTATTTAAGTCATTGCATTTATATAAACTAGGAATATTAATGGGCCTAGAACTGATTCCCAAGTTATGTCACTGATAACATCCCTCCACTATGACCTCACCCCATTCAGTACCACCCTCTGTTTCCTGTCTGAGCCATTCAACTATCCAAAACTATCCAATTCAAAACTCCCACATATTCCAGGCATTTTTAATTTGTGAACTAATCTCTTATGTGGAATCTTATCAAAAGCTTTGCTAAAATCTAAGTAAATTACATCAACATTCTCTCCAGTATCTAATGATTAGTTACATAATCCATAAATTCACGTAAGTTTGTTAACATGATCTATCCCTTCTAAACCCATGTTGAGCATCATTTATTAAACTACCTCTTTCTAGATGCTCAAAAATACTCTTCTTAACTACCTTCAAGAATTTTACAAACTATATATGTTATTTGGGTCCTCTTTCCTTCACTTTACTTTCAAAAATTGGCACTACATTTTCTATTTTCCAATCATAAGGTATTTATTTCTCCAAACTCCAGTGATCTAGTATATATCATCTAAAGAGCTACTGCAATAGTTTCTACATCTTATTTAAGTAACCTAGAATGATTTCCCTATCTAATTAATTGTATTCAACACCTCATCCCCTGACCTAGAACTATCACAAATTAAACTGCTATGATTCTTTTCTATAAATACAGAAGCAAAATGATATTAAGTGCTTCTTCTATTTCCTCATCAGATTCTTTCACAAGCCTTTCATATTTAATGGGCCCTATTTTATCTCTGGTAGATTTTTTATTGATTTTAATAATAGGTAAAGAATTTTGTTAAATCCTTATTATTTTGAGCTAAATTTCTGCTGCCCCTTTGCTTTTCTTAATTATCTTATTTAATTTGTTCCTAGCGATCCTATAATGATTAAGATTTTCAGCAGTACTTTTCCCCCGTAATCTTATGTATGCTCTTAGAAATTTTACTAGCTATCTCATGATTCCACCATAATGGCTTCCTAACATTTCTTCTTCATAACTTTCATTTCTTCTTCATAACTTTCATTTCTTCTTCATAACTTTCATTTCTTCTTCATAACTTTCATTTCTTCTTCATAACTTTCATTTCTTCTTCATAACTTTCATTTCTTCTTCATAACTTTCATTTCTTCTTCATAACTTGGACTACATTTAATATAATTTTAAAAGTAGGGTGACATTAAATCCAAGCCAAAGGGCGCTTTGTCTCTCCTACCTTACCAAAGTGAGGAAAATTTGCTATCTTTATGATGCTTAGTACACTTGAAGTAGATTTCCTGTGTGATTAAAACTATATATATTTTTTAGGGTCAAGAAAAGAATGAGAAGGGACAAAAGCTTCCCCAAAAAGGCGAAGTGGACATCCTTTGTGGAGGGCCTCCTTGTCAAGGTTTCTCAGGAATGAATAGATTTAATTCGAGACAATATTCACAGTTCAAGGTATTTTTATTTGTAATTAACTTTACTCTTAAGCAAAAATAAATACACTATTTTTCTAATTTCCAGGTAGATTGAGTGAGTAGTAGTGACTGATGGTGGTCTAAGGTACATTGATGCATATACTGGGTCCCCTTACCCATCACAATGCACACCAGTGGTTTTCAACCTTTTTATGATAGTGGCACCCTAATTGCTATCTAGAAGCAGCTGTGCCACCCCTATATAAAATAATTTACCTATAAATACTTATTATGTTGAAAGCACTTCAAAATTAACGACTTGACATTTAACCTAATTCAATCAAAATAAGACATAAAAATTTGAAAATAAATAATTCTTAAGTTTAATGGGTGCCACGGCTCCCTGGTTGAAAACCACTGGGATAGACCATTATCCAAGTTTTGTCACAGGTAGTTCCAGTATACACAATCACTGGCCCTGTCCTTGGAAAGTACTCCTGAACTGTGGTGCGATTGGGGTTTTATATAAGGTGGGCCTCCATAGTATTTAACTTATCAGCTGCACGTTTGGAGCCCTAAGCATGCACTGTAGATAGTTATTGCTTTTGGTAGGTTGTGCCTTTCATCCCTTGCATGTTGGTTGGTTGAGATCCCCCCAACCAGGTAATGAATGACAATCACTGATGAGCCTAAAGGCACCCTGGGCAGGTCTTCATTAGAGAAATGTGCCCATGGTGTGTCTTATATATATATATATATATATAAATGTATATTTCTCTCAAAGTAGCACGAGAGAATGATGAAAATGAATCCATTAAACCACATTGAAAGAGAAAACGGAATAATTTTTCCTTGCAGTAATATTTTTATTACCTTTTTTCGAAAAATCCGTGCAGCGAAGAGATTCGAACCAGGCACACTGAATTTACTCACTTCACGTGCCTGATATATATATAAACCAACCAGCATGGTGGAAAACCTTTAGGGATCCCAGGGGGCAGAGAGGACAAGTTTGCATCAGGCTTATGTAGATATAAGCCCACCCCCCTTGCCTATAGTGGACACTAGTACACCATTTTGATTCCCAAACAGGGAGGAGTGGGTATGTTTTGCTGTGAAGATGAGAAGGGAAAGGACTGTGGTTGCTATGAGCATATGCCACCCAATGATGCCGCTGAATGTTTTGTGTTGGCCCTTGCTGAGATTGAACGTGCATGCCTTGATGTCAGAAACCCAACTGTATCCACTGGGCTAGCAAGAGCTCCTGCTGTTGTTTTTTTTTAATTGTTTGTTGTTGTTTGAGGGGATGGGGGTGGTTTGGCAGCATTGACCCCACTGATAGCTACCCTAAGTGATCATAAAATTTGTAAAAAAAAAAAAGCAAAGCAAACTTTTAAGCACCCACACCCTTAATATTTATTCTTTTGTTTGTGTGTTGTGCTGTATCTCTATTTTTAATTACTCCATTGTCGAGGTTAGGCAGTTTCAAGAGATTTGCATCTGTTCTCTGTCCCGAGTGCCCAAAATAGTCTCCCCTTTCATCTAACCTGGCTCTGTAACTGCCATCTTTTCATTTCACCTAACCTCACCAGTTATTTTACATACCACCTCAAAACTCTGCCCTAGATTCCCATGTTGCTCTTTGCTTCTTTAAGTAAATAATAATTAAAATAATATTCTCCCTTTGCCCATTGTGTCAAGTCTGTACTTTTTTTAGTGTGCATTTTCTTTGTGTGTAGCTTATTCACAGATTTCACACACACACACACACACACACACACACTCTCACTCACTGACCTTTATTATGGTTTATGATTTGCTATATCAGTCAGTGTTATTGATGCTTTCTGCCATGTTTTCTTTGGGGAAGGTGGCATTGTGGTGAGTGGTGAATGATCTTGAATGTGCGAGCCTTTCCTTGTTGAGCATTTGTGCCTCTGTTGAATTACTAAAGCATCCATTTTCCTTTGTTATTAATCATTCTCACTTAATTCATGCCCAGTATTTGGAATGATTTTACCTACATTCAATCCCAATTTGTAACCGCTATGATTCAGGTTGTCATTGATTACTAGTGTTTTGTGCTAGACAAGCTTGGTTTCAGTTTCTAGAATGTGTTTTTTCAACATTCCACAGCACCACTTTAAAACTATATGTCAATCTACTACAGTTATCTCGAGTGTCATGCGCTAGAAAAGAGAAACTTTATTTCAGTTTCTAGAATGGGTGTTTTTCAACATTCCACCGCACTAATTTGAAATTGCATATCTCAATCTACAGAATTCTCTTGTGGTGTCTTTCCTGTCGTTTTGCGACTACTACCGTCCCAAATACTTTCTTTTGGAAAACGTCCGCAATTTCGTCTCATACAAATGCTCTATGGTGCTCAAGCTGACTTTAGCCGTCCTCATCAAGATGGGTTACCAATGCACAGTCGGGGTTCTCCAGGCAGGGAATTATGCTGCACCTCAAACTCGGAGAAGGTGAGTATTTTTGTCTCATTTGTAGAAAGAATTCATACTGTGCTCTGTGAGGACCCACACGTCTAGCGAATGCTATACAAATTATAGTTGTTTTACCCTTTCATCATCGTCAACCACATCTGAGAAGACTGGATCAATGTGACTAGAAAAGTACCCATGCTTTTGTGCCCTTGCAAGCACAAAGCTGCCCATCATTTTCTCTATGCCAAACTGGCCCTTCATACTATTGCAGATCTGGAGGATTGTCTTCCCTCCCGGCAAGGTTGGCAAAAAACAAAACTTTTGAAAAGGCCCAATAAAACTGGTTTTATTCTGGGTTTTTTCAAAAAACAAATGCTACAAGCATTAGAATAACATAGAAAAAGAATAACTATCTTTATTTTTATATAATATTAATAATTACTTAGTTTAATAATTATATTATAGTAAGAATAGATCACAGTAACAGATGACTGATTGAGAATTTGGGGGTATCCGTTTCCCACGATAGCCATAACCTGTAGAAGGAAAGATGAATTATGAGTCAGTCTCAGAGAAATAACCTTACTTTGATACATTTTTGTTGAAATTATAAACATAAATGTGAATTTTGAATTAAATAATGATAAGTACCATTCCTTTCTTGAAAAAACCTGTTTTTTCAAATTTCACTTGACCCCCCCCCCCCAAAAGGGAATAAACCCCGGGTGTTTTGATTTGCTCACCCTGCCTCCCGGGCCTCAACACCAACAGTTTGTCATCCCGGGCCCCAATGGCTTAAAGATCCTCCATCCTTCACTTTTCTTTTTTTTTATTTGTCCTTAGGTTCTGCCGGAGATGCCCACGTTTGTATTATACTGTAAATGGTATGTGGGAGGGGGTGGGAGGGACTAAAAGCATCGGATAATCTTTCTAAATACCAACCTTGGCACCAGTCTACCCTAATGCAATTCACTGCCCCCGTTCCACCCTCAATCCCTATAATTCCTGTACTCCCATTTCATAACCAATCTTGTATCTCTCCTCTCAAAAGCAATGCCACACCCCTTTTTTACCCCAGCCGCCATGATTCAGACATGATCGCACTCCATCCATTTCATTTCACACACACTTCTTGATTACAGCCAAGCCAAATGGAAACACCACCTCTGATTACAGCGAAGTTAAGCCACATCATGTGTGGCTAGTCGCTAAATGGAGTTTCAGGTTGCCTTCACAGTAGCTGCCATATGCTGTAAATAACTGTGGTTGGGACCCCACGCTAAACTATAGGTCCCCACTGAGAGATAAAAAGACATTAAAAGAGTTCAGATTGGTGGTAAATTCCTCTAGAAATTTTCCATTCCCTTTCATGTTTGTCACATAATGCAAGTATCTGCTCCACTCATACCTGCCACATTACACAAAACCACATAGTTCACACAGAGCCCAATTTATTGGCATGACTGGATGGGGCCTGTGACAGCTCCATCGATTGATGCTGTTGCAGCTTTCGCTTACAGAAACATAACTTTTGGGAGGGGGGGGAGGCTTCCCAAGCCAGTGGTTCCTATCCAGTCTTGCAACATGCGCAGGAAAACTGGCTAATCTTCCTGCCTCATATTCCCTTCAGCTAGTAAAATTGTTTATAGGAATTATTACAGTTGAGTGAATGGAATTTTCCCTTACTCTTTTTTCAGAGTCATTGTTATGGCTGCTGCGCCTGGTGAGATCTTGCCTATGTACCCTGAGCCTCTCACCACATTTTCGCCAAGAGCTTCTCAGCTTTCTATAGTGGTAGATAATAAAAAGGTAATTATATCTTCCAAAAAAAATAAAAATTTTGATATACTGTGAATGGATCTCTTGAAGGTGAAAGATAGATGAGGAAGGTGCTATATATGGGAGAAGACAATGTCTGAATGAATCCAAAGATTTAAAAAAATCAAAGGTAGAATCATTTAAAATAGTAGCATTAACCTCACTTATTTCCTGTAAGACTGAAGTTGTGAATGAATGCTAGTTAAAGTGTCCCCCCCATTTGACCTTATGTCCTATTTAATACCAAGTTACCCTTCTTTTCCTGTCCCCCCTTTTGTGTGATCATTTTTGACAGCCTAAGGTTATATTTATTGCTTGTGTTGGTCAAGTGGTTGTCAGTTCAACAAAATGTACCAGATCATACCTAACCCACGGTATGTGTTTTATTACAAAACGACAGCCACTCAATGCCTAGATGGCTTCAGGTAGTTTTTTGATGTCACCAAATCGGACACACTCGTGGGACGCAGCGCCATCTGATAAAGCGCACCCCTGAACCTTAATGCAACGACTACTTGGTTCCCCAGACTGTCCGCCACATTCTTGTATAATGTCCCAGTCTAGGGAAGCTGCATGTGCGCTACCTCACGGTACTGTGATGAGTGGGGTCTCTAGCGCTTGTCCCTTGCTTTCCGAATGTGGAGGAGAGGCTCCTCCCTCCATAGTATCTGATTTTTGTATTTGCTGGTTGCGTGTCCTCCCTCCGTTGTCGAGTGCCTTTTGTTTCTTTAGGTTTTTGGTATTGATTTTGTTTTCCATTTATTTTTTAACTTGCCTAAAAATTGGGTTATTTATAATTTCAATGGCTGTGCCTTTATTGGTGGAGGCTAGATGGGTGCGTTAAAAAGATCCAAAGGACAGAGCTTCTAATTTTGTCGCATGTTGATACCTCTGTAAATAATGACGCTCCTGAGTCCAGTAATCTTCTCTGGCTGCCCAGTGTTTAGTTTGTCAGTGGGTGACTTCCTATACCTGTGGCTGTGGTCACCCTTGCAGATTTCCTCCTGGTGTGACCAACATCTTTTCTGTGCCTGGAGACTTGACTTCTGAAAGGCTCCAACATCTTAGGTTGGATAGGTGGTACTTGTTTGATGTGCGATAAGTTCTCCTAGCTTTATTGAGCAGTAATAGACAGGTTCGTTGAATATTTTAAAAATATAAATAAATTTAAAGAAAAATTCATTTTCAGTATACATCAAATTGTCGATGGACATCATCTGCTCCCTTGAGACATGTGACAGTTCGTGACACTTTATCAGATTTACCCGACATCAAAAATGGTGCCAAGAAAGATCAGATATCTTATGGATGCGAACCAGAGTCTCACTACCAAAGGCTGGTGAGTATTGGTTTAACATGCTTTTAAGCGCCTTTTTTAGTAGGTGAAGTGTCAAAATATAGGGCAAATACATTTTCCAACCATAAGTTTGTAAGTTTAGGGTTACACTTGTGTGTGTTTTCTTGTGAAGTTTTATATCACCCCTCCTGACACAAATCTTACTTTGTCGACCTGGGTGTTCTCTATAGTCAAATCTGGCTGCACTCTTGCATGACTTCTTTCTGCATGTGAGATTTTCCAGACGTCTCCTAGAGAGATTATATTCTAATATGTTCGGAGATAAGGGTGAGATAAACTGGTTCAGCAAACCAGAGTGGATTCAGATGGGTGAATAAATATCTGGTGGGGCATTTAGAGGCTGGTTTCTATGTGTAATACGAATGAAATGCATGTGAATTTTCAATAATAATTGGGTATGATGGATTCTCCTGTTGTTGTTTTTTTTGTTTGGGTTTGAATCTAGTGGTTGTGATTGGCAGCGCAGTTAGCTAAAGAAAGTATCTGCATATCATGTTTAGGTGGTCTTTGATAGATAAAATTTCGGCATTTGGGTTGTGGTGGTCTACAAGAGTGGTTTTGGTGGTGCCAGTTGCGATCTGAAGTCTTTTTGGATGGCTCGTCTCTTTTATCAGTTGTTACTAGATATCACTCGTACCAAGGCTGTGTAATAGAGAGAAATATGGATAAACTCTAGAATATTGAGTTTCGTTGTGTTATCCAAAGTGAGTCTTGGTGAGTTGGTGTTTGTATATGATCTTTGAGATAATGTATTTTGTTTGTTAAATGAAGGTCATGTGTCGGTCTTTAGTGGTTGCCTGTGGTTAGGGTTAAGTGGGAGAGGTCAGCTGTCAACAAAGATGTGTGGGTGGTGGTTTATTTCCTGACAAGGCAAAGAGCGGAGTTTGATGTTAATTGTGTATCAGTTTTGGAGGCGGCATAGATCTGATCAGGTTTCTGGAGGCCTTGTATGAAAAGGTAGATTGTGATGTGATAGGTCGTCTGTATGGATGTTTAGGCGAACTGTTTGGGTAGAGGAGGGGTGTGTGTTACCTAAAGAGATTGGGGAACGTTTGTTAAGTATTTTATCTTGGATTTGAGCGCTGTTTTTGAAGGACTTGAACGTATCTATTGGAGAGGAAGTTTGCCATCCATTTCTGGTCGTTGGTGTCTTGTTCTTTGTGTATGTGGCGGAGGACAGTGTCGAAGGCTTTGCTGATGTCTATTGCAGCCATGATTGTGCATTGTTGAGGACAACTTTAGTTGAAGCCTTCTGAGATGTACGTTGCTAAGGTAGTCACTCTTGTGGTTATATAGTATTTTGTTCTGGAGGCCTTTTGGTTGTTTTTCTTCTAATTTAAATCGCAATAGCAACGAGTGTGTACCAGGAAGAAGGTTTTTAAGGAGAAATCTGGAATGAGAGTGAAAATGTGTGGGACATAGATTGCTGCACATCTTCCTAGGGGCATTGGGCTTGCAAGGATACACATTTCTCTAGAATTCAGCCTTAGCCCCGCTGCCCATGCTACAGATAACATCCCCTTGCTACTCGTAGTTTATAAAAAAAAGCTGGGGTATGATAGAAAGAGAGAGAAGAGTGGTAAGAATACAGATATCTTAAAAAAAAACCCACCCCAACTGGAGCTAATAAACCGGGGAGGGGAAGATTATCGGCGACTAGCCTTCGAATTACCCACCAGCCAAGAAAATATGAGAAGAAGCTTGTCGAGAAAGTGGTGGGAAAAAAAGGTTAAACTGGAAATGTCTAAAAAGAATAAAGCCAAGGTGATCTAAATTTAATTTGAGACGGGGGTATTGGGGCCAGTAAGGTGTTACTCCCTCCAAGGTAATCTAAATTTAATTTGAGACAGGGGTATTGGGGCCAGTAAGGTGCTACTCCCTTACGGGAATGTGAAAAAGTATCAGATGATTTTAAGTTATTGGTTAGTTTTTCTAGTGTTTAGAGAGGAGTGATACAAGTCTTTAGGAGGTTGTTTCTCATGATGTGTGTGTGTTTCCGCGTGGGGGTTGATGTGTAACCAAGGATGTGCTTCTTTTCTTCAATCTTTCTCCACTGAAGGAAAATATCCTCGGTTACATCACTTTATGACATGTATTTCTATCTTGGATTTTGGAATTCTGACCTATCAAATTCTCCCAAACAGATTTATTAACTTTTTTTTTTAAAGTTCTCGTTTGTAATGGTGTTGGTTGTAATATTTTAAATTTGTATTTAGGGCCAAAAATCTCAATTTTTATTGATTCAGTTTTGAATTGTTACAGATCAGAGGTAATCAATATCAACCTATCCTGAGGGATCACATTTGTAAAGATATGGCTCCTCTTGTTGTAGCTCGGATAAGGCACATCCCCACTGCGCCAGGTTCTGATTGGAGAGATTTGCCGAATATCGCTGTCAAATTACCTGATGGAAGCTTCTCTAAAATTCTGTGAGTTTTTTTGTTTTTTTTAATCCTCCTTACACTTTAACTGCATAGCAGTTTTCTTTTGGTGCATTTTTGGGGGGGATTATGACCCCAACTGGAACTACTTTCCATAATGTGAAGCAGCGCAAATCAACGCACCTTCTAGCTCTTCAGTTCATCACTTGGCAGGTTGATAGAGGCTAGACTACGAATGCGAAGTCTATGGTTCCGCAGCCATGCATAAATTGTGGAAGGCAGGCTCAATCCACCACACTGATCTTCGTTTGTAGACAACCCCCCTTTGTCGATTGTGAATTAATACGGCTCTTTGTAGAGTATACAGTGCAGTAGGCCTAAGTACAGTGTCAAGTCGCAAGTGCGGTGAGTGGAGTCTCGATTACGGCGGGGCCCTTCATTGATAGACTACCTGGCGTTTTCTCGCTCGCTGGCATCAAGCACTTCCTTGGTTATTCCCTCCACTGATGGCAGCGTGTTTGCCAAGGGAAATATGATCCAGCAGAGGAGAGCATTAGCTTGCTTGATTGTTAGAGAGCCGAAGGTGACCTGATTCTCAGACGGGATCCCGTAAAGGACACGGCGATGTGTTTTTCTGGCCGCCGTGCTGACGGGACTAAGCGCCCCGTCCGGCCCAACCCTGAGATGGACAAGACCAAGACCAAAGTTTCACGTGCCCTGAGCGGAGCATCGAATGCTTCGAGGCCTGGGTGAGCGAAGTATGGCCTTTCTGTTAGATTTCTTCAACAGGATCTGGGTAGAGAGTATCCTCATAGACTCCTGCCCAATCTCTCTAACCTCCTGCGTGTGCAAGTTGATGGAGAAATTGGTAAATGTTAGATTAGCCTTAGCCTTTTTTCTGGACAGTGGAGGCAACGTGTCTTCCTCACAATGCAGCTTCACGTCGAATGCTCCGCTCCGACTGGAAAATGCCGTTTGTGAGGCCTTCATAGAAAGCACTACGCCACGGTGTTTTTCGATCTGGAGAAGGCCTATGATAAAACATGGCGATACAGTATCATGGAGAGACTCTACACGATGGGAGACGCCTCCCAATCTTTTTGAATTTTTGCGAGATCGCCGATTCCGCATACGGGTGGGAAAGCCCTCTCCGGCCCAATGGAGCAGGAAGAGGGTGTCCCCAGTGTCGCATTCTTTGCCCTGAGCAACAATGGCATCACCTGGGTGCTGCCGGATGATCTTACTACGCTCTACGTGGACGACCTTTCTATCTCTTTTGGCGTGGCCCAGATTGCCAACTCCAAGAGGCATTAAACCGCGTCTCTCACTATATCGAAGCACAGGTTTCAGTTTTCCTTAGCCAACAGTAAGGTGGTACACTTCTGCTGGCTCTATCCCGACTTGGAATTGTTCCTAAACAGGGTTCGCATTGATGGGGTGGATTTCGACCCACGTCTCACCTGCAAGGCTCATATTCTCTGCCTTAGGGCCTTTTATACCCGCACCATGGACATTCTTCGCTCCTAGACGTTTAGCGCCTGGAGTGCTGGTAGGGCTACTGCCTTACTTTACTATCAATCCTTTCTTCGTCCGAAGCTCGTCTACGAATGCGAGTTTTATGTATCACCAGCTGATCGTGTATTGCGGAAATTGGACTCGATCTATCACACCGGCCTTCGCCTGGCGACAGGTGCCTTCCGCACGTCCCATTTTGATAGCTACTTGTCGATGATGGGGAGAGACCACTCGTTCTGTGGCGTGCACTGTATTATTCGCCTGTACGCGCAAGCCCGACGCTTCCCTCCGTCACCAACAGCTCTCACTTCATCTACAGCCGAACTCGACGGTGCCTATGCCGCGGAGAGACGCCACTCGTACCCTAAGCCCTTTGAGTTTACTTAGAAGGAAACTTACCGCTCGGTGTAGCTCTCGGGCCGGTGGCGCCTCTGCTCCTAAAGCTTGTACAGCGCTGGGAGTATAGCATTTGGCCCCTTTGGAGTACACGTGTCACGCTGCAACCGTGCCAGTGTATACGAATGGCTACAAGTCCCAAGAGGGGGTCGATTTTCACGCCATATTCCCTCTGTTTGAAGTCAGAGTGGCTCTGCCAGGCGCTGCGTCTGTCTTCACGGCTGAGCTGGTTGCAATACACCGCTCAGTGTGGGAGATAACGCATCCTGCCCGGTTCAGAGACCGGATTGTGATCTATAGCGATTCAGAAAGCGCCCTAACTGCTCTCAGTGCGTTGGAATCTCTACATTCCCTAGTTTGCCGTATCCGTGACGCCACACTTTCCGCGAGCCGGGCGGATGTCGAGATTCTCTTATGCTGGGTTCCTGGACATGTGGGAATAAGGCCGCGAAGACTGGGTTACCAGACCAGCGTTTCACTCTTCCTTACACCTACTACATGGCAGGAATCAGGGCTGCGTTCTCCTTCTACTGTTCGGAAGATTCTTGTCGAATGTGTCAGTCTATGTGATTTTCGCATACGTTACCTGTCCCGGTATCGAGTCTAACGGGGTCGCTACCACTTTTTCCCTCGTACTTGGGGTGGTGTCGTGCACACAGACTATCTGACATTTCGGGAGAGGCTACCATCCATTTTATTTTACTCTTTGGTGATGGTCGCATGATCCTGCGCCGGGGAGATGCCGGCCTTCCCCCCTACCCTGAAGCGTGCTTCTTTCTTGTTTTGGGTTTGGTTTGTCTTCTCAACATTTTTTTATTTCTAATATAGCCTGCATTAGACTGGGATGATTTCGGCGACTTATGCCATAGTAGGCAGCCGCCGTATTAGTGCGAAAAAAATTGGTTGTTAATTGATTGTTTAAAGTATTCGTGTCCCACCATTTAGAGTTTGATGTTGTTCTTCCTTTCTCCCTAAAACAATTTCTTCAGCCTGTACACGCATCATGACAAGAAAAATGGGCGCTCTCGATCCGGAGGACTGAGAGGAGTTTGCTCCTGTGCGACCGGAAAGGCCTGCGACACGATGGATAAGCAGTTCAACACACTGATTCCCTGGTGCCTACCACATACCGGCAATCGACACAACCACTGGTCCGGTCTATATGGACGAGTCGAATGGGATGGCTTCTTCTCCACTACTGTCACCAATCCAGAGCCCATGGGCAAACAGGTACACATCCCTCCCTGGTATAAAAGCGTCTCATCAAATTTCTCAAGCGTCCAAATCATTGAGATAATGATAAAGTAATGTGCTGGGCTGAGAATGAGAAGATGACGAAATATAAGTGGCCTCCACTGACGTATAAAGTTTCTCATAGGTCCTGTCATCTAAGAAAGGGAGATACCTTCCCTCCCTTAAATTGCTTTATTGAAATTGTGTCTCGAAATGGTTTCAAAAAGTACTATTTAAAGGCCTTAATTTAATCTCATTATTCATTGTATGTGCGTTGGCAGTGGTCACTGGCACAAGGTAGAAAAAAGTGTGGGTGATGCAATCTGAAAACCATCTCTCTCCCACCCATCCTCTTCGGCCTCATTGAAGGCTTCTTTCATCTCAACCGGAGCATCTACTTCTACATTTTAAGATTCCATCTCCCAAATCATAGCGCCCCAAGCTTGCCATTATCTGCTTGTCTTTTTTTTCTCTTTCTCTCACTATGGGTCTCCTGTGCAGACTTAAACGCGACGCACCCAATACTTTTAAACTAGATTGAGAGTACCAGGGCTTATTCCTTCTCTGCCTCTCCGCTTTACCCTTTTTCCCCACTTGGTCGGCGACTAATTTTTCAGGCTAGCCATCAACCAGCTTCTTTGCATTCATCCCTGACCAGGGACGAGATGAGGCCACTTTATCCCCCTCCCCCCTCACCTTTGCGATAACATGTCTCCATTCTTCCCGCATCTTTTCTACACCCTTGCCCCTGTGGTGGTCTGTGCTGAGGAACGTTTGGCCACCTGGCGGGAAAGGCGGTTCCGAATGGTTGGCAAGCCAGTCTAATTGCTATCTTATTATGCGCCTGCACCGTCGGGACACGAGACTTTATCGTTTGCCATGCAAGTAAGACAGAGGTCGTCATGGTGGAAAATGAAAGTTAATAAAGGGAGGGGGGGAAAGAACTAAATGAAGTGAATCCTTCTACGGATGACTTTCCCCTCGTACAGGGCTTTCCACTTCACCTGTTTTCTCTGTCAAAGGGCTTTTCTGATAAATGGACTTTCCCTTCGCCCGTCTTTTCTTCTAATGGGTGTTCTTCCTTCGTACATCTTTTCTGGTAAAAGGGTCTTTCCCTTCACCGAACTCTTATGATGAAGGGCTTTCCGGTTTGGGAGCCACTTTCAAGTGGACCCCAATCTAGCATGCTGCCTCAAGGGTTCCTTGACTCTCGAAGAGAGCCTGGCCCGATTTCCTGAGGGCTACCTATGTTGCTATATCCTTCTGGGGCCTACTACACAAGTTCGCCCCAAGATTAGTGAGTTTCATTAGAGCCGATTCGCTTGGTTTTTCCATATAGTGCCTATTTGCCGTCACCCTTGATTCTCCCATGTATTGACAGTGCAGTGAGTACTAGCCACAATTGCTATCCGCCCTGGAAGTCTCAGAAAGGCTTTCTCGCACCTCGATATGCTCCCAAGGGAGCAAAGCCACCCATTGTGTGAGGGAGAGGAACGGGTTGGACCCCTCCACCTTAAAAAAAATGATTAGGTATTCTGTGGAGATGGTCGGATCCCCTCTGGGATTATTTGAAAGACCTCGAAAGGGGATAAGAAAATTGTGAAAACTCCCCCCTCAATAGCAAAAAAAGAGAAGTCATGGGGAGTGGAGCCTCTAAGACACCGGGTCCCTCATTAAAGGGCCTTAACTAGCGTTCTCGGTAAGGTTCACGTTTTTCGGACCGGCGCCTCCTGGTGAATACAGCTGACCATAATGAGCGCTCTTCGGACGCTCGACTGTGAGAGCAACCCTTGCATTATACCATGAACTTCGTGAAAGTATTATGACAAGGAATTGCTTGACTACTTCCTAGAAGACCTCAAGGAGCTAGTCAAATAGAATGCAGTCTCAAGACCTAATACTACATTATCACGTCTGACTGCGACAACCCCCAAATTCTGAGAGAGAGCTGGCTAGTACCACTAACGTGTAAATGCATTTGCGCCGCTGCAGTATCTTGTTGAGAAGGAAATCATCCTGGCCGTTCAGGCCCAGGATCGTCTCTCATTTCGCGAGGCTAAGGACTTGGTCCTGGCGCGCCCGGCGCTGCCTGGAACGTCTTATGCCTCAATGTTAAGAAAGACCCTCTGCTCGAGGCCTACGAGCACGGTCGTTTCCGCTCCCATTCAGGACCCTTCTGTGGTCTTCTACCCACCCCGGGCGCTTCCTGGTAAAGCTCCGTCGCCCTCGCTTCTCTCCCTCGAAACCCTTGCTGCATGAACTGCACTGGCTCCCCGTCAGATCCCGTACTCACTTCAAGATACTTCTCTTCACATTTAAGGCCCTAAACAACAAGGCCCCGTCTTACCTCTCTTCTGCCCTCTCGCCACGCTATGTCCCTCGGGCCCTTCGGTCATCACATGCACCTCTTTTGAATATTCCTCGTTCATTCCTCTGCTCAATGGGGGACTGCTCCTTCTCAATCTGCGCCCCTAAGTTGTGGAATGCTCTTCCTGCTGAAATCAGGTCTTCCTTCTCTCTTACCACATTTAAGCGTCTCCTGAAAACGCATCTTTTCAGTATTGCCTTCTTCCCCCTCTTGAATTTCCATTGAATTTCCATTCTCATCTCAGCACAACGTGCGCTTTGGGAAGGCCTCAGGCCTTGAAGAGCGCATTACAAAAGACTTATTATTATTATTACTAAGGGTTCACCCCCCCCCCTCCTTTGGGGGGGGAAGCCACCAAAACGGGGGGTTTAAAATCTGTTGTTTTTTTCAAAAAACAAATGCTACAAGCATTAGAATAACGTATAAAAAGAATAGCTATCTCTAGTTTTATATTAATTAAATAATTAATTAGTTTAATAATTATATTATAGTAAAAACAGATCACGATCGAGAATATTGGGTACCCATGATAGCCATAACCTGTAGAAGGAGAGATGAATTATGAGTCGGTATCAGAAAAATAACTTTAATTTGATACATATTTTTTGAAATTATAAACATAAATATGCATTTTGAATAAAATAATAAATAGCGTTCATTTCTTGGGGAGGGGGGCAGATTTTTTCAAATTTCACTTGGAAAAAAACAAAGCAAAAACCTGGTAATAAAAATAAAACTAAGGGTTTTTTCCGCTGTGATTTTGATTTGCCAACCCTGTCACAGGAGGCAACACCCCTGAAGTTGGTCGTGAAGCCATCTTCCGGGGTTCCTAAAGCTGCCCCCCGAAAGGAGGACAACAATAAAGGAGCTTCGGCTCCTACGCCCACACCGAGTGCTATGCTGGGTGACTCGGAAGACGGTGGATTCTCCAAAGGAGGGACCCCCACCTGCCTAAGGTTTCGAGGCGGAAGGAGGAAAAGACGCATGGCGAGCCTACCTCCCCCGTTAAGTCCTCGAAAGCAACAGCGCCCTGAGTTCTGCCTCCCGGAAGCGTACGGCCCTGTAAGGGGCGCGGCGATTTGCCTTCCTGGCCGCTGTGCTGACGGGACTCAGCGCCCCGTCCGGCCCCAGCTTAGCCTCTTCTTCTTTCTGACAGCCTGTCTTCTTATCCTGCTTCCTCACTTTCCATACAACTTTCCTTGGTCGGCCTCTAATTTCACATGGTAGATCCCGACCAGCTTCCTCTCAGCCAACCATCCGGACTGATCGGGGCTGAGGGGGTAGGGGGCAACGCCCCCTCACCCTTGAGCTCCGGTTTGGGATGGTGGGTTTTTAACACTGCTTCACCATCTTCACATCCCTTTTCTTTCTCCTTACACTATCTATCATTTTTTATGCCGTGTCCAAAGTGGAGCCGCCATGCTGAAGGGCTGCCAGGTCCATTGCCGACGGCTCCCCATTGAAGCTGCTCGGTAGGGCAAACCCCCTTTGGGGGGAGAGGGAAGATGGGGCCCATCGGCCGCTTCCCTCCAGAGACCTGCTGGCTCGTATACTGACTTTAGCTGGGGCCAAGGCTTGTGCTGTCAATGGGACCTGTGATGTCCTGGAGGGAGGGCAAATGGAGCGGCCCCTTCCCCCCCTCCCCGCGAGGTAGATATGGTCCTTGAGGCAACCCAGCCTCAGACGGTAGGGCCTTCCATGGGGACGAATCCGGGTCGGCGCCAAGCACCGAACTCAAGTCCGCCATTTAAGGGGTGGCCTTAAATGGCGGCACCTGGCTCTGCCAGCCCAGTACGCACCCCTTGCAGAGCGGGCTACTGTGAGGGGTGATTAGCGTCTGCATCCCGTAAAAAAATTAGGGTCACCATGCCCAATGATGATAAAATTAAAAAAATCTCAATTTCCCCTCGTCCATCGTCGGGCAGCTCCACAGAAAAAAATGGAGCCCCACCCCCTTGTCTGGAGAAGGCGCCTTCCTCTTTCCAGCGTCAGTCTCCCCTTTACTTTCCAAGGGGACTGCCAAGAAAGCCAGCAGGCAGCCCATAGCCGACGGCTCCCCATTGAAGCTGCTCGGTAGGGCAAACCCCCTTTGGGGGGAGAGGGAAGATGGGGCCCATCGGCCGCTTCCCTCCAGAGACCTGCTGGCTCGTATACTGACTTTAGCTGGGGCCAAGGCTTGTGCTGTCAATGGGACCTGTGATGTCCTGGAGGGAGGGCAAATGGAGCGGCCCCTTCCCCCCTCCCCGCGAGGTAGATATGGTCCTTGAAGCAACCCAGCCTCAGACGGTAGGGCCTTCCATGGGGACGAATCCGGGTCGGCGCCAAGCACCGAACTCAAGTCCGCCGCTATGTAAGGTCCTCCTCAAACGGCTCGGGTCTCCAAGGCAGTACAAGGAGGGGAGGGATCTCCTCCTCCGGCTGGTGCCCCTACGACCGCCAGGACCTTCTCTATCTCGGAGAAACACCTTGCTGAGGCCGGTCCATCCGGATGGCGCAGAGGAGAAGTGGGTTCATTCCCCGCCCTCCTCTCCAAAAAAGATAAAAACAATAAAAAGACGGGGGGTGGGGCTCCTCTCCATCCGCGGGGGCTGCGGGGACGGATGGGTCTGTTGCCAATTCGGTAAGCGACCAAGCCTAGATCGGCATATCCGGCCCCTCTGCTCTCCCTGGGTGCGGAGCCCCTGGCTAAGACCAAAAGTACTAGTGCGTGGAGCCTCGATTACATTGGGGCTCCTCTTTCAGAGGCTACCCGGCGTTTTTGAGCCCGCTGGCTGCAAACGCTTCTGGTTATTCGCTCCACTGATGGCAGCATGTTGGCTTAGGGCAACATGATCCATCAGAGGAGAGCTTTAGCTAGTGTGATTGGTGGAGAGCCGAATGTGACCCGTTTCTCGGACGGGAGCCTTCCGGCGAATCCGTCGAATCCCTCCGATCCGGCCATGATTAGTGCCCTTCGGACACTTGATGGCACGCCTGTGAGTGTGATGCCGCATTCTACCATCAACTTCGTGAAAGTAGTTTATGCGAGGGAACTCGTGGACTACTCCATAGAGGACCATTGGGCGGTTAAGGTCAAACGTGTGATGAGAAAACAGGGAGGGGCCTCGAGACCCACCCCTACACTCTTCGTCACGTTCGACTGTGACAAGCTCCCTGAGTCGGTGCGTGCCGGTTGGTATCGCTACCGCGTGAGGCATTCGTTCCATTGGCGCAGAGGTGCTCTTACTGCCACCAATCGCTCCCTTCGACGTGCAAACTTGCCCACACACGATTTGGACTTATCGTGTGTGGCCAAGTGTGTAAATTGCGGAGAGCCGCACCCCGCTTCTTCGAAGCAATGTGGTGCGTATCTCCTTGAGAAGGAAATCCTGGTCGTTTAGGCTTAGGATCGTCTCTCATTTCGCGATGCTAAAGACTTGGTCCTGGCGCTACCCGGGACGTCATATGCCTCACTGTTAAAAAAGACACCCTCTGCTCCTGGCCTCTCCAAGCCTACGAGCACGGTCGTATCCTCGCCCATTTGGAACCCCTTGCGTATTCTACCCACCCCGGGCGCTTCCCTGGTAAAGCTGGCGGCACAAAGGGTTCACACCCGGCCCCGGCTAAAACCAGGGCTCCCCTTCTTTCCACCAGCGTGACCATTTCCCGTAAAGCGAAACGGCCGCGCGCCTCCACGGAGTCGCTAGGTTCTTAAAGCTGCCCCCCCGAAACGAGGACAGCATTAAAGGAGCACAGCCAGGCGGAGGGTGGAAAAGACTCGCATGGCGAGCCCAACATACCCCGATAATTCCTCGGAGGCGACAGTGCCCGGAGTTCTGCCTCCGGGAAGCATACGCCCATTCAGGTGAGGGTATAGCCGATGCGGCGAGACCCCCGCATCTCCGAGCTAGACTTAGTGGGCATATTCCTTCAATGGAATTTCCGCGGACTCCGGGCCAACTGGGAGGAGCTGCGGAGGCTCATCTCCTCCCGCCCCCCCGTTAGCTATCTTTTTGCAGGAGACCATGCTTGGCGCACTCACCCTGCACACCCTCCCGGGGTATAAGGATTTTGCGACCCCACGACCATCACGGGATGGGGGCCGGGCAGGAGGATGGCACGGTTGCCGAGGCCCTTTCTCTTGCTCGGATATATAAACGGTAGACACCCTCTAGGGAGACTATATCAATCCCCGGGGTCAAGTCCTTGCCGACCTGATCGACCACTTGAGATGGGTGTCTTAAATGTCGATGAGTTTAACGTATTACTGCCCGAGAACTGCTTCATTTTCCCTCCTCGATCTATCTTTGTGCTCTCCGTATGCACAGCCTGATTTTGGGTGGAGGGTGGTCGATGACCTCCATGGTAGTGATCGCTTTTCCATTCAAATATCTTTTTCTGTGCCACTGCCGCCCGAGAGCCCGCCTCGGTAGTGTTTGGTGCGGGCGTGGTGGTTCTCATTTCAGGAAATGACTGCGAGTTGCTTTCCGCTCTCGCTTCGTGCGCGGACGTCGCCCCTGTTCCGGATGATGGCCTATCCACTTGGGCGAGCGAGTCATTGCCTTTCTGTTAGATTTGTCAACAGCATCTGGATAAAAGGGTATCTTCCCAGACTCCTGGCGAATCGCTACTGTGCTCGCTTTTCACAAACCGGGGAGAGACCTCTCTATCTCGGTCAGTTTCCGCCCAATCTCTCTAACCTCTTGCGTGTGCAAGTTGATGGAGAAATTAAATGCTAGATTAGTTTTTTCTGAACAGCAGAGGCCACCGTCTTCTCCAAATTCCACTCCACGTCCGATACTTTGCTCCGACTGGAAAATGCCATCTACGAAGCCTTCCTTCGTAGACAGCACTACACCACGGTGTTTTTCGATATGGAGAAAGCCTATGATACCGCATGGTGATACTGTATCATGGAGACTCTCCACACGATAGGGGACGAGGGCACGCCTCCCAATCTTTTTTAATTTTTGCCAGATCGCCGATTCCGCATACGGGTGGGGAAGCCTTCTCCGGCCCAATGGAGCAGGAAGAGGGTATCCTCAGTGTCGCACTCTTTGCCCTGAGCAACAATGGTATCACCTCGGTGCTGCCGGAAGATGTTCTCGCTACGCTCTACGTGGACGACCTTTCGATCTCTTTTGGCGCGGCCCAGATGCCAAATCTGGATCATCGACTCCAACCCTCATTGAACGGCGTCTCTCGCTATGCCGAATCGCGCAGGCTTCGGTTTTCCTTGGCCAAGACTAAGGTGGTGTACTTCTGCCGCCATCCACGGCTCCACCCTGACTTTCACTGTTCCCTTGGTCTTGTATTTGACCGACGCCTCATCTGGGAGCCTCATATTCGCAGCCTTAGGTTCTCATGTACCCGCGCCGTGGATATTCTTCGTTCCGTGACGCTCACCGCTTGGGACGCTGAGAGGGGTACTGTTATTTTTTTATCGATCCTTTGTCCGTTCGAAGCTCGACTATGGATGTGAGTTTTATTCATCCGCAGCCGAGCGTGTATTGCGGAAGGTGGACTCGATCCACCACACTGGTCTTCGCCTGGTGACCGTTGCCTTCCGCACGCCCCAATTGAGAGACTACTTGTTGAAGCTGGGAGAGATGTCACTCGCTCTGCGCCGTTCACAGTGCACTATTCGCCTGTACGCGCGAGCCCGGCGCCTCCGTTAGTCGCCAGCAACTCTCACTGCATCCGCAGCTGATCTCGAGGGTGCCTATACCCCCCGAGAGACCCCAGTCATACCTTAAACCCTCTGGGCTTAGAGCTCGGTATAGGTCTCCGGCCGATGGCAGCCCTGGTTCTGCCCAGGACGCCACCCTGGAGGATACCACCTTTAACTATTTGTCGCCGGGAGTATTACGTTTGACCTTTTTGAAGCACACTTCATCTCGGCTGTAACCGTGCCAGTGTATACGTATGGCACCAAGTCCCAAGAGCTGGTCGGTTTCCACGCCCTATATCCTGTTTGAAATCAGCAGGGCCCTGCGTCTGTCTTCACGTCCGAGCTGGTTGCAATACACCGCTCGGTACGAGATAACGCGTTGTGCCTAGTTCGGAGACTGGATTGTGATCTTTAGGGACTCACAAAGCACCCTGAGTGCTCTCTGTGCATTGGAATCTCCGCATCCCTTGTTCGCGATATCCGTGATGCCATGGTTTTGGCAAGCCGGGCGGATGTCCAGATTATCTTCTGCTGGGTTCCTAGACATGTAGGAATTGCTTGGAATGAGAGCGACCAGATCAGGGTTTCGCTCTTCCTCACACCGATTACATGGCAGGAATACTGGAAGCTTTTCAGGCTGCTTGGCAAAGAAGATGGGAGACGGTCGAAGGGAAGTTGCGTGCCATTGCGCCAAAACTGTTCCCATGGACCTATCCCCCAATCTTGCGACCGCTTCCAGTTGCTTTCTGTCGTCTCCGAATTGGACACACTCGCGGGATGCACCGCCATTTGATGGAGCGCTCGCCTGCGCCTTATTATGAAGACTGCATTGTCCCCCAGACTGTTTGGCACATTCTCGTTGCATGTCAAAATCTGGGCGATCTTCGCGCACGTTACCTGTCCAGGTACCAGGCGAGGGCCGTTGCTGTCGCTTGTTCCTTGTATTCGGCACGAGTTCGTGCACATTCTTGTGGATCATACGACTTTTTGAAGGAAGCTGGCCTCCAATAGAAAATCCTGCGGGGGTGTGGGCTACGCCCGAGTGCGCTTCCTTCTTGTCGCCTTTTTTTTTCTTATTTTGTTTTTTTAACCTGTGTTTATATTTTCTTTCTTTTTAATTTGTTATTTACATAGCTTTTTTTAATCTAGCGTACTAGTAGGCTTTATCGTGAGTGCAGCGACTTTTGCCCTAGTAGGCAGTCGATCGATGCGTCCCCCCCCCAAAAAAAAAACAATTCTGGCCGACCGTTCCGCAGTCACTAGACTAAGAAGTCAAACCCAAGTCGTTGGTGAAGCCACACCCGGGTCTCCTAAAGTGTATGCCCGAAAGGAGGGTAGCAACAAGGAAGCTTCGGCAAGTTTGACCCCCCCCCCCCTCCCTTCCAAAGCACTAGTAGGTAATCCCGAACACAAAACAACCGTGTCCGAGCCGAAGGATTCGACGCAGTAACGGCTCGTGCGTCGAGCCAGCACTCTTCCATGGATTCCCCGAAGGCATAATCGCATTCGGGGGCCAATAGCCCTCGGACGTCTAACTCTAAATCAGCCTATGGTCTTCACCTCAAAGAGGAACCATACATTCACATTTTCCTAGGATCTATAGGACAACCATTCACATTTTTCTTTATACACCTGATCCATCAGTTTCTCTTTTGGAGAGAACCAAATGTTTCTCGCTTGTTCAATGTGGCCAATCTTGCCAAATTGAATCCTCTAAGACACTCATTGACGCCGGACCACGCGACCCCACACTGACCCTGAACTTTGTAACGGTGGTAGTCAATACAATTGAATTGCTTGACATGTCTGAAGAGCTGGCTGACAAGGTGGTAGTGAGGGAGAAGGGAGTGGTTACGAGACCAATTTCGTCATGTTCGACCCGGGTATGCTCCCTCAGTCAGGGCGCGCTGGCTGTTATCGATATCATATGAAGCCATTCATGCCGTCACCACCAAGGCGTTAATACTGACACTGCTTTGGCCTTACGGGTAAATCTTGTAGATGTGACAAGAAGAGTCAATCCCAAATCTGCTTCACCTCCTCCCAAGCTGTACGTGATAAATCTGGTTTATGCACGGCCAAGTGCGTGAACGGTGGCTGATCTCTCCTGGTTTCCTCTTAAGAATTGTGATTCGTGGACACTTTTTCGTAGAGAAAGGCCGTCTACGTGATCAGGCTACTTCTGTCCTGTCCTGTCCTTCCAGGCTTACGAGCGGATAGCTCCCGCTTCCACTCGGAACCCTTGAGCGGATTTTACTTAGCTCGGTTCGGACGACAACACGAACAGGTTACGCTCCTACGCCGAATCCTTTCACTCGGAAGACACGAGGGGTTCACCACCCCTGCCTTCCAACATTCTTTTCCATAACAACCCGCCAGCCCCATATTCGCATCATCTTCCATACCTACATTACAATCAGTAACCTTTAATGTGCAAATAAATTTTGTCCCCCCCTCCCCTTTGCTCGCATCTCTACAATTACTTATCATCCCATCTGGGAGTTATCCACCCTCTCTATTTGCAACTGATTGAAAACTTCTTTTTATCATATCACAAAACGCCGCAGGTCATTGGAGGGACTTGTTTAACTAGCCACCCTGTAATGGAAGATAAGAGTTGTAGTGTGATCACATTACCAAGTTAATTTAAAACCCTGGATGCGATTTGCACGAGGTCTAAGCTACAATTAATCTCGCCACTTCTCAACTGTTGTATGTGGTGGTAGGTGCTATAAAATTCAACCAACAGTCTCACAGGAGCAGCTTCCCCACTTAATTGTAGCGTTGACGGGGGCCTACAGTAGAAACTGTAGTATCAAAGGCTTTCTCCCTGTATTTGCCAAGCGTTTTGAGGGAGCAATGCAACAGCAACATTCTATTTTCAACTATTGTTCAGCTCCATTTCGAAGGTGGTACTAGTACCACCCCTTTGTCTCTTGTACCCCAAGCACAAGTCCCTATTTCGTACCAAAATTGTCAAAGGTTCTTCAGAATGGGGATAAGTATTTACTACATTCATAAAAATATAGATTTTATTATTGTCACAAAATTAATAATAATATAACTTTTATTATTTTCACAAGATTAATAATAATATAACTTACTGACCAAATATAACTAACTGGAACATAGTCTCAAATGGCTTCGATCAGCCCCATTATAACTATCCTCTATCTAGTTGATATTTGTTGAAATGGGTTCAGATTTCCTTCTCTTTTGTGTGTAATATCCAATCCCCTCCAAAGAAATGGGTTTTGTTTTGTTTTTATTATTCTTAGAGTAGCTTAAAGAGAGGCTCGTATGTAATTTCGGTGCTTGTGCCCTAGCTGACAGTCGCTAAATGACTAAACAAAAATTCCACATGCATAATTATATCCCAAGTTTCCTGTAAATAGAATGCAAACGGTATCATCCTCCCCATTCATTTTTAGAGGCTAATCTTCTTGCATTTTTAAAAAGGCTTAAATAACCACATTTAGATAGGATTCGAATAAAACCTTCCGGTATTTATATACAACCAAGCATTTCACCCCCTCACTTTCCTTTTAAATACATTCACCAAAACTAGAGAAAAAGTGTCCAATTTAAAAAGTAACCACAACCAGTGATATTAATTAACCCCGCCCCGTATTTAGGGTAGGGTACTACATCCTGAACAACACCGCGTAGTCAGTGTCAGAGAGTGCGCTAGATCTCAAGGATTTCCTGATACATATCGGTTCTTCGGGACTATTTTAGAGAAACACAGACAGGTAAGTAGATGAAAATAGTAACTTAAACCAGTTTTATTTTGGTAATTGTGCTATATTTTTTTAGCCATTTAAAGCCAATATTTTTCCAAAACACTTGCCTTGTATGGATATATCTTTAATTGAATTCAAAATTGAAGCATCAAACCAATGGCAATCATCAAAGTTTATTTGTTTCTTTTTAAGGTGGGTAACGCCGTTCCTCCACCAATGGCTCGAGCAATTGGTATAGAAATAAAAAAAGCGATCAGTCAACGGGAAGAAAAAGATGCTGCAATGGAAACTTGCTGATATTTTTTTTTTTAATGTCTCTAGAAATGGATAACCCATTAGTTTTTTATGAGGTTTAATAAAGTTTTAACTTTTTGTGATCTATATTAAATACCCACCCTCTTGTACCAAGACGATATTGGTTACTATATCACAGTTGTCAAAATAAACTAACCAGTCTTTGGTATTATTTAAAAAAATAAATATAAATAACAAAAAATAAACTCCCATAAGTGTCATACAACTTTATGACTACCCGAATCGTTTTGTTCTTTTATGTGGTCCGTCAAAGGACTTTTTAAGTAGGTCATACTTATTCTATCATTAAAGGGTGAGGGTGAATCAAGGTCGGTTTTCCCGGAGGATTTGGAAAACGAAATGCTGTGTCTGCTTAAACTAGCCGAGTCTGCCTCGATTTTTTCGTAGATGGCTTCGTCGAGAGTAAATCCATTATTGGGAGTCATTGCCATTAAATAAGAGTCGGTAATGTCAGTCAAACAAGAGACAGGGCTAATCTTTGACGTCTCCTTCACAGAGACTTCGCCAGGGTGATTTCTCACGTGTGTTTCTTGGTCTATTTCTGGCAGGTGGTCCTTGGTGGCCCAAAGATAGACGTCCACAGTTTGCTCCAGGCATCGAGCGACGAAGCGAATAAATGGCCTCGTGTCGCCGTCATTGGCCGTCTGCAAGTACTCGTAGTAACTAAGCCGGTCTTGTTTCCGGATGATTACTGGAGGATATCCCGCCTGTTAAAAAAAACAACAACAAATAGTACACTTCATAAGTGATATGATGTACTACTGCTCGAATCTCTTAGTTTTTAGCATTTTGACCTAATCTCTATCCACACCACAATTGGGTGGGGTGGGGGGGGGGGACTTGCACCGAAAAGTGAGATGCGAGGGTGAAATTATGCCGGTTATTTATGGAGAGTAACAACTATGACTAATCGGGTACAAGTAGATTTGTAAAGGTTTTGGCATCGACTGACGACTTGGACAGAGGGAAAAGGGGACTTCTTCAATAGGCTGAAGGGGAGGGGGAGGAACAAGCGTGCAATAACCAAAACAGTGGAAGCCCACCTATTCCAAGACTGACACCACAAGCTGGTACAAGCCAACCGCCCCAAGCACCAGAGATGGTAGGGATCCTGCGTCCCTGAAGATCCCCAGGACGGAAACAGCAAAACTGTACAAGCGATCCTAGTAGAGGAGTTCGATGGATAGCTTCAGATAAAACACCACTTGCTTTGTGTGTGTGTGGGGGGGGGGGGGAGTTCTACCGGACGATAAGAACTAAATAGAAGAAATTGTAGGTTTACCACTGCTCTGGATTCATTTAAGATGAATCCATCTAGTGATTAACGGGATCCGAACCACATTCTACGTGTAGCAGCCATCGTGAAGTTAAACCGAATCGTTCTTTATCCAGCCACTAACGACACCAGATGTAGCTTAACTTCGGAATCGGTATCTCTACTCGCCAAGTCATTAAACCAATTTAAAATTTAAAAAAGGAGATGGGGGGGGGGAGCCCAGTTCCCCAGGGATGGTCGGCCTCCAGGAATCAAAGCGAACCACCAATAATTTAAATTTTATGGAGGCTCGCATCGAGCCCCGCCGACTTCAAACTAGGGGGTGGGCACGGGTCACCAAACGAGGTATAATGTGGTGGGTTGAGTCCACATTCCGCAATTTATGCTCGGCTAAGGATGCATAAGACACATCCGCAGTCGAGCTTTGAGCGGTCAAGTGCTAAACGTCAGAAGGAAGAATGTCTAGGGCGGAGGAGCAAGACACGGTTGCAGATATAGGCCTACAAAGTGAGGCGTCAGTAAAAAAGGTCAACATTATTCTGACTCATGACCTTCAAAACTTTCAAGAACTCATTGAAAAGCATAATGGTTACTATCCAAAGGGCTAAAAATAAAACCAAGGAAACTTGCGCCTAAAGCATTCACGTGATACCCGTTTGGGAACAGGTCGGGGGTGCCCATATTCCAGGGGCATCGAACTAATGCCATAGAAGCGCAATCAGAGTAAATGAAGACAATTCCCTGCGCGACGCACTATTCCTGTCCTATTAGACGAGAAGGCTTCCACAACCAGTACACAGAATCGACGACCTCTCAAGAATTCAAATATGATATTGGAAGCATCCTCTCTTCCCAATGATGTGGAGGCTCGCCATGATACCGTGTAGCCATGAGGCATTATAGGCCTAGAGAACAAGAAACACCGTAGCGAAATTCCAGTCGGAGCAGAGCATCCGACGTAGAGTGGGACTTGAGGAGGCTATACAGTGCATGAGACCGGTGGCCTCATAAGGTAATATAAGGTTAACCAATCTCTCCAACTTGCACACACACGAAGTTATGGTCCAGACCAGGGGCGGTATCCGCGCACGAAGCGAGACCGGACGCAGCTCAGCATAAACAGGTCGTTGAAAGGTTCTCCGCCCCTAGACGTAAATACCAGGGGGCGGCCTTCAGCGAGCTCACGAGGTGGAATAAATGCTGGTGGAGCAGCCTCCCGAAGAACTCTGCCACGGACACGAAGTCCGAGATTGCAGTCCCGTCATCCTGGAGGACTAGAGGGGAGGGGGAGTCTTACGAGAACTTGCCCCGAATCTTTTGACCATCTTCCACAACTCTGAAAGAGAGGTATTCCGGTCGAGTGAAGAAACGTATTCCGCCAAAAGTGGCGTGCGTTCTGAGAAATATATGGGAACTTAGCCCTCGATTGACGAAATTCACCTATGGTGAAATAGTTCGGTTGGCGTATATAGGTAAATCGCTTCTCTGAAGGAGATCACTAAGGAAGCGTACAGCGTGCAAAACAACCAGACGTTCTAGGAATGCTAGTCAGGGATATGGCGATGAGGTTACTGAGGATGAATTCAATGTACTCATTAAATAACCCAAGCTTATCGACTGGGATAGAGAAATCAGTCATTTCTTGAAATGCAGAGGACCGCGTCCGCTCCAAACCCCACCGGAGCGGTTTCTGAGGTGGCAGCGAGCCGGAAAAGGCAAGGTCATCGACAACTCCCATCCACACAGCTGGAGAGCACAAGGACAGATCGCGACAAGAAAATGAAGCGGTTTTCACGCATCCACATTTAGATCAATCTCCAACTCTTCGATCAGGTCGAACGGACCTGACCTCAGATTGATCCTGTAGTTTTCCGAGAGGTGCTTACCCTTCAAATCCAAGAGGAGGAGAGAGAGCAAAAAAGCGGCGGAAGTCAGCAGCATTGAGTCGAATGACGGTGGAATTCACGCTTTAATTTAAAAGTATGCCTACTATTCAGGTGTATCTATACACCACTACTTTGAAAAAGAGGAATTTAAAGCGAGAAGAACGGAGACATCAGTGTGGAATGCACCAGGAAGCTGCGTGAGAGTATGAGGTGCCAATGTTGGTGTATAGGTGCAAGACTATGGTATAGAAAGAGAAGTAAAGATCTCGCGTGAGAGTAGTGCAAATGGACAACTTGAAAAAGATGCTTAGTGTGCGAAATATAGTGAGGAAGGAGTGGATAAGAGATGTTAATTGTATGAAAACAGGTGTGACTGCAAGTATTCTTAGGTGGTATAGACATATAATAATGGATAGATATAAAGAGAACATGAGGGAGTATCATGACGTTACAAGGGTTAGAAGGTTGCGTCAAAGGTAGGTTGATTATGTGAACCAACATTTGTGAGAGAAAGGGCTCAATGGAGGAAGAAGTGGATGACGTGTATGGAGGAGGTTTGTAAGGAGACATTGCTATGCGTCTTTCTGCCCAGGAATGAAACCTCACTGGATGTTACAGTACATAATACACCATGACAATGAAGTGCCTTCAGCCTGGACACAACGATTGGTGGCCTCGTTCTTAATAGGGCATACATGAGAGGAGGATGTGGGTGGGAGTTGAAGCGCGCCAACCACACTTTGCAGGAAACTGGAAGTTTAAGTGTTGGAGCTGGATTTGATGAGCAGAGTGGTGTTGGGGGAGGGTCTTTAAAAATTGTTCGATGTGTTGCAAAGTAGCTGCTTGTCATGGGTCAAGGGAAGTGGTCTCTTGCAATGGTAGTTTTGAACTTTTCTTTGCATGGGTGTTATGGAGAAGTTGGTAAAGGTGTATATTATTTTGTTAATGCATGATGACAGGTTTGAATTTCCATTGGGGTGTGTCAGCAGCGGTGGGATTCGAAACTTTTAAGAACGGGTTCTCCCACTACAGGTCTCGCTAACAGTTCTCTTACTATCAGTTTCTAGCAGCAAACCATGCTGGGTGACCCAATGTACGTGCAAAGGTTGATCTTCGGGTTCTTACATGCTATAATTATAGTCTAGCAAGTCAAATTAAGTTATTTTCCAAACTTCAAAAAGATTTAAGCTAACAACCGGTTCTCGAGATTAATGAAATTCCAAGAACAGTTTCTTAACGAACCAGCTGAATCTCATTACTGGGTGTGTGGTACTTTCAATATTTGCATACCATCTCAGCATTCTCACTTTCCTTTCCATTACTGCTGCCATATCAAAACACTGAGGGGGATTCAAATTTTTTCTTTGATATTCAATACTCCTTTGTAGGAGTGAGATTGGTGTATAAATCTTTTCTTGTTTACTCTTCTTCCCTTTCGCACAGGAGGATAAACACCAAACATGGATCAGTGAGAATGTAAACAATAAAAAAAGTAGGAGGAGGCGTTGAACCATGCCCAACCCACAAGTGGTGGGGGGAAATCACACGCTACACACCTGCATCAATAAAAAGTTCATAAGAAGCCTCGCCGTTCTTCCGTTGCCGTCGACGAAAGGATGAATGAAAACGAGTTTGTAGTGAGCTAATGCCGCGTATTTGATAGGGTGCAGTTTCTGGGCATCTTCAGAGTTGAGCCAGGATACAAAACTCTCCATAAGAAGCTCGATCTTAGAGGGCGGCGGAGGGATATGATCACTTACGAAAACCTTTTAGGGAGGAAATTTTCATTAAGTACCAAACTATCCCATCAGAGCATTGTCAGATTAACAAATGCCCATTCTTTCACGCAAGACTCCAAACTTGCCCGCGTACAGGGTTCGATTCCTGACGAGAACGGACAAAAAAAAAATAGGCTGCTCAAAGAGAGCGGAGACCACTATAGAAGTGGCTAGTCTTAAAAAAAAAATACATGCTGACATCTCTTGCTGCCAGTCACCACGACTTCTTCCATCCCACCCCCACCTACCCTACGCACAGACAATAAATCACTCTTCCATCTTGGAACCTTCTGAAGGGATTTTCATTTCCACACCCTTGATGTGAAATGGGATGGCTTTCCCTTGGGCCACAAAGAATTCGCTGGTCAGTGTCAAAAGCCCTTTCTACACTCTATCACAACGAGGACCTGATGCACTCAGGCATACCTGTCATTGGGATATTTGTAAATTTGTGGACTTTAAACAACCACACTGGCAAGATAACTTTAACTCTAAAGAAACAATTCTGCCATACCCAGGTGGTGGCGTTATTGCCTTGCTCCCCAGGACCAGATGACTTCTGCCCGTACCCACTCCGACTGCTGGAGAGTGGGCACGGGTAGCCTTTGATCTTAGTATGTTCTGTAGCCCCCCCCCCTCAACGTTACCCCAATAAGTGGGGCCGCGCCTTCTGTGAGGGACGAAATTAGAGTGAGGCGAGGCTGTTGCATGCTGTGGGAATTTTATCTTCCCCCCCCGCCGTGCAAGCGGCCCATGCAATAGGAGGAGTTCAATTACAGCCTAAACCTCACATAGATTGCATCCAAGTGGGATGGCCCCCACTCCAGGATTGCATCAGGGTGGTGTGGTCGTGTCATATCCCCGTGGGTCAGCTACCCTACCCTACGGGGTAGCTAGAGTCTAAAAAAATAGTCTTGCCTGCTGGGCAATTATCCAGGAAGAAAGCAAGTCCAGGAAAAAAGTGACCAACCTCTCTCAAAATTAGTATGGCTAACAACGGTTGGTGGAGGAAAAATGCAGAACTACTACAAGGCTAAACATCATTTGGTCCATGTAAGATTGGACCCCCATAGCGAAGGGGTGCTCTGTAATAATGGGTGGGAAGTCTATTTACCTGAGTCGTTCTCATAGTTCCAGCTTCAATGGGATCGACGTGACCCATCACTCGTCGATGGATTTCTAAAATGTCATTCAAAGTAATCTTCCCAATCCTGTGTATCAGTGTGGTATTTATATATTTCAAGGCATGATCAATACCAAGAATTTCATTGTGTTCCATCACACTTTTGCCTTGTAAAAGAAATAAAAAGAGTGCACTATTAGCATATATTTATAACTATCAGGGATATTCTTACCCTCCACTACAGTCCAAAGTGCAAACAGCGGCTCAATCATGACACTTTCCTCTCAACTTCTTTGGTCAAAGCAGCTAGTGCCTGTCTTAATTTTAAGGGTTCACTACCTGAGCCATATATTGTCCCCAGCATATAATTCTCCCCATTCATACAGGAGACGCACTTTTATCGCAAATATTCACCCAGAATTGATTCATCTTTGTCTCGAATGATCCCCTTTCTTCAATTATTACACAAGGCAGAGAAAGGGGCAGCATCTTTAGGTGTGGTTCGAATCCCACTATGATAATCATATGACAAAACGAATCGGTGATGAAAGTAATATGAAAAACAAAACCTTTTTTACAAACCTTTCTGGGATCATTCGTTTGACATGCTTTTAAACTTCAACCTCTACCCGTTTCTCACATGTGAAGTTGGTGCGCTTCAATGCCATTAAAACTAGCCACCTCTCCTAGCCCATAAAGTACAAGGACACCATTTTGTTTCTATCATTCAGTTCACCAACATCCTTTTTCAACTTCAAAACATGAGACACTCTTGACACATAAAAACCGCACGCGATCCACTGTAAAACAAAGACAAGATCCAAATGTTATACTACGGTGGAAATTAGTCCAGGGTATCCCACAAAACCAAAATCACCAGACATTAACCCAGAAGATAAATTCTTCCCCAGCCACACATCACCCTGGGAAGGGCTGCAGTGCAGCCACCAATCATCAAATTTACACATCAGCACTGCATTGGCTTCACCAGCCTAGACACCCTCCATTGGGAACCAAACCACCCCCGGTAAACGATGAGGAGCGTGAGCTGTCCCGGTGGGAACGGGCGCAGCTGGGGCGCCTACGATGTGGACACCACACAGCCATCCCGGCATACAAGCACAGGATTGGACTGCCTGACGTTTTTTTTTGTTTTTTTTTTAAGAGCTCATCTGGCGACTGCCTACTTGGGCATTAGTCGCCGTATTAAAACTGGCCTAGTTCTAGGCTACTTTAAAATAAAATTAAAGAGAAAAAAAAAAACACCCCAAAAAGGGGGAAAGGAAGCAAGCTGGTGCGTCGGGGAGAGGTCCCCCCGGCGCAGGCGCGTGAAACCAAAGGGAAGAAAAAAAAACAAACAAATGCAAAAAACAAAAAACAAACAAACCTTGCTTAAATAATAGGGAGAAGGCCGGCCTCCCCCAAGAAGTCAACAAGTCCATAAGTCAATGTGCACGAATCTGTCCCGAGTACAAGGGACAGGCGGTAGCGACCCCGCCCATCCCTGTACCGGGACAGGTATCTTGCGCGAAGATCACCCGGACTGGGACATTCGATAAGAATGTGCCGAACAGTCTGGGGGACGACGCAGTCGTTGCAATAGGGCGCAGGCGAGCGCTCCATCAAATAGCGATGTGTCACACGTGTGTCCGATTCGGAGACGATAGAAAGCAACCTGAAGCCGCCGCGGCATTGGGGGATAGTTCCATGGAAACAGTCGCGGCGCAATGGCACGCAACTTTAAGTTCCCTTCGACCGTCTGCCATCTTCTTTGCCAAGCAGTCCGAAGAGCTGCCCGTATTCCTGCCATGTAGTCGGTGTGAGGAAGAGCGAAACGCTGGTCCGGTCGCAGAGTCCTCGCGGACTCTTTGGCGCCCTCATCGGCACGCTCATTCCCTGCAATTCCTACATGTCCAGGAACCCAGCAGAAGATAATCTCGACATCCGCCCGGCTAGCCAAAACCGTGGCGTCACGGATATCGCGAACCAGGGAAGGCGGAGATTCCAATGCCCCGAGCGCACTCAGGGCGCTTTGTGAGTCGCTATAGATCACAATCCGGTCTCCGAACCGGGCAGGTCGCGTAATCTCCCATACCGAGTGGTGTATTGCCACCAGCTCGGCCGTGAAGACAGACGCAGCGCCTGGTAGAGCCCGGCTGACTTCAAACAGAGGGGATACGGGGTGGAAGCCGACCCCCTCTTGGGACTTGGAGCCATCCGTATACACTGGCACGGTTCCAGCGTGACACGATGTGTGCTCCAAAAAGGTCGAACGCAATACTCCCCGCGCAGTACAAGCTTTGAGAGCAGAGGCGTGGCGACAAATAGCCAAATGTGGTAGCCTCCAGGGTGGCGTCCTGGGCAGAACCAGGGGCGCCACCGGCCCGAGAGCTATATCTACCTCTCGAAGGAGTTTCCTGGCGACTGCCTGCCGAGGCTGCAAATTGGGACCGGAGGACACAAGAGCATGTCCTCCTACACTGCACGCACACACTAATACACAGGGTAACACACGGAATAGACAACATGGAGTACCTCTGGACCCGCCCTGCCGCCGTCATGCAGTTTCTGCTAGACGCTGGCATCGTCCGAAGGTCCACATAAGCCCACACCATCCCAAGTGGACTCGTCGACTGGGCTGGGCGGAAACCCGGTCCGCGGCGGAGCCCTCCCCGTAGAGTCGTCGGAGGTTAAACAACAGCAGCAGCTGCTCTCGATGCCACCAGACAGCCCAACACTTGCACTAGATGGAAGTTCTGAAGATCTCCCATCGAGTTGCTAGAGCTCATAGAGTTGTTGGATAAGGGGTAAGCCCCTAAGTTAGGAAGGCTATAGTTGTCATATAGGGAAGGGTATAAGTGTGAACCTAATTCAAACAACAAGCATGAAATATAGTTACCTCCTACACTCAATCCAGTTTCCAATAACATTCGAATTTGAGCCAATGTGAATGTGTTTCCTTCAATTGCAGCAGTGTGATAGATATGTTGAAAATAGGCTTCTTTCTTTATGCGACGAAGAGCCCCACTTAAAGAAGGTATTGAAACCAATCCATCTCTTTTATTATCAATTCTAGCGAGTGCGGAAGAATCAAGTTTGGCAACAAGTGCTTTGGTTCGTTTTCGATTTCTAAAAGTAGGAAAATATTATAATTAGTATTTGATATTAATGAAGAAATTGTGGATATATAATAATCAAGAGAGCCCCTCTGCCCTTATCTTCTCACATCTTACTGAAATAGGATAGAAAAAAAATCATCGCAACACTTATTTTATTTTACTCCACTTTATCCATTTTGTCTTCAAACAAGCAACAAGAGGGTTAAAGTTAGTACTCAATTGTTTCTGTTTTTGTAGAAACTTAATCCTAGTTGTTTAAAATATTCCTGCGTGGTAGCAGAAAACTGGACCAGTTTGCTATAGCAGTTGGCAACAGTTTGTAGATTGTGAAGAGTAATAGAGGAATTTGAAGGAGAGATAGTCATACATTGGCTTCTGTTGCAAGTCAGCTTTCAGGTCTTGTGATGTAGAATTGTAGATTGTGAACTGTTTGGTTGTAGTTTAGGCATTGTGTGAGAATGGTGATATCATCTATGAGGCTGTAGAATGCTATGTGGAGTTGAAGAAGGGGGAGGTTGTAGGGAAAAAGAGTGAAAACTGTAGGAGAGAATATGGATCCCTACGAGTCTGTTGTATAAGTGGTGCATTTGTACAGTATATAGTACCATCCAAAAAGATGAAAATGCCTGTATTTCTGGCATAACTACTTCCTTAACTTTTGCCAGAGAAATTCAAGGTTTCCAAAATTGCTAGAGTATTTTGGAGTGAATGAGTGTTATAATTTAGTGTGAAGATGTTTGGCCAGTGTGATTAGAAGAAGAAACAGAGCTGGTGAAGTTACCAGGTGAAGCTTCTTGTTCTTTGGACTCATCAAAGGCTTGACCACGGGTGTATGAGCATGAAGTTTGCCTTTCTCAAGCCAACAAGACACATTCTACCTGGAGACATTGATGGCCAAAATCTCACTAATCTCTTGAGAAACTGCTGCAGCTGTCTTGAAATGGTCCTTCAGAATTTGGGTAAAGGCTCAGCCTTCCTCAGCCTACCGGTTGATTTACCAGAGTTACATAAACCTGTTATATCATAGGTTGAGAGAATATTATGGACTACACTTTTAGAGTGCTGAGTCTCTTCAACAGCTACAAATGAAAGGCCATCTTGGCTGGGCAGCTTTACTATCAGCTCGCGGACAGAGGTGCGATGGATTTCTTAGGCATGTTACTTGTGTAATAGCTGGCAAGAGAATGGACCTAACACTCATGATTGAACTGAGTTTATTTGCAATGCAAAGTCAATTCTCTTTCCAGGAAACTTAAGCATTCAGATCATTTTCGACACCAATTTATCTATTAAATTGTTTATCTGCATAAATTCCATTTTATGCAACCAAATTTGCATAACATTTGTCCATATGTAGTTTATACCTGTGTTATTCCACACCAATTTTGGAAACAGATTTTCTAGGGTAAAATTTACGGAAGATATGATAGAAATAGAGGCAATCTTCAATTGTCTACCTGTGAGAAAAAAGATAAGCCAATTTTATAGTTCAATCCAGTGTGGTTTAATATTTTTTTGGTAAGGGTGTGTCTGGGTATTGAGTGGAAGGCTTTGCTAATAATTGTTGCCATTACTGTCCTGAATGGGAATGTGAGTGGGTCAGTCTTTTTGTATGAGGCTGATAACGTCAAAATCATCTGGTGGTTGAATTGTATTGCAAGTCAAAACAATTGAGGGGCAGTTTTCTTTTGCAAATTCTACCATACCTGGTCCTATACTGTTCTTCTAAGGCACTAGGTGAAAACATATTTTTCTTAAAAGAGGTTTAATAAGATTAAAAATAAAGGTCATGCTGAAGCAGTCTTCAAGGTTTTTCCAAACAGAGTTCCCTTACTACAAGCCAAATCCTTTTCTTCACAAACATTCACCTCTTTCTGTGTTTCATGGATGGGTTTAACTTGTTTTTGTAAGAAACATTACTGCAACGCTCTAATATGGAATTCATATGGGAAAAGCGGTGGAAGTAGTAGCACCTTCTCAGCAGTGGCACAAATGACTTGATGCAGTAGCAATACCAGCCAGCATGTACCAACTCAGGGAGCTTGTCATGATTTAACAAAATGAAGAGTGTAGGGGTGGGTCTTGAGTCCGCTCCTGGTTTTCTCATCACACACTCAACCTTGACTGCTCCTTGGTGATGTCTACTAAGGAGTAGTCTACAAATTTCCTCGCATAAACTACTCCTTCACAAAATTCATGGTAGAGTGCAGTGTCAGACTTATTGGCGAGCCATCAAGTGTATGAAGGGCAGTAATATTGGACGACTTGGAAGGGTCCAACGCATTTGCCAGAATACTATCATCCAAGAAATAGCTCAGCTTCAGCTGTACCAGTGAATCTAGCTAAAGCTCTCTTTTATGAAGCATGTGGCCTTTGGCTAACTTTCTGCAATTTGTGGAGTGAATAACTAGTGTTTGAAGCCATCAGGATTAAAAACGAAAGGCAATCTCTGAATGAGGAGCTCCGCTTACTGCACTTGCAACTTTGGTTTTGGTCTGGGCCTCGCCACCCCAGGGTGCTTCAGGGACGAACATGTCGAAACAACAAGGGAGAGGAATCCCTTGTCCTCTTTAAAGAGGAGTGGAGGAAGTGAATTAACAAGCTACACTCCCCACCATCAATGGGCTACCAGGCAAGGAAGGGGCTCAATCCTCTCCTTTTGAGTCTTTGGGGGGGTTGGGCCACCAGAGGTGAGCTTTGCAGAGGGGCTGACTTAGGTTCAGTGTCTGGCACCGAACTGTTTTCCCCCTTAGAAGACCCTTCCATCGGGGACAGTGTCACATCCAGGACCATCAACAACTGGCCATACCCCCCCCCCCCCAAGGTCTCAGATATCCTGACCAGGAACTCAAAGGCCTTAAGCCCCATCACTGGAGCCAGCATGCTGACCTGCATTGGGAAGAAGGGAAAACAGGCATGCCAGCTCCCATCACTGTGACAAAGCTCGTAGGTGCGTTAAGTAAGGCCCAGGGGACTCTTACCCCCATTTAAGGGGGTTGAGGTGAGTCACCTAATCCCAATGGGAGGGGGTGAGGGGAGACTGAGGCGACGCGCCCTCTGTCTTACTGTGTACTTGGTGGGCTCCTGAGAAAGTGGAGAGTCACCTGGAGGCAACCATATAAGAGAGGATAAGGGGGAAACCCCAAACCTGTCAAAAGTAGGGAGAGAGAGAAGCGCCCTCTCCGCTAGAAGAGTCTTGGGGTCGCTCCTGAGAAAGCACAGGGGGGCTGGGGGCACCGCCAAAGAGGTGGAGTTACTCGGGGATGGGTTCAAAGGTGACATAAATGCATTCAGAAGGTAAGAGAGAAGCCTCTCCACCTGCCAGAGTGGTGTTGTAGTAGTTTGGTTGTCCGCCTCCCCTCCCCTATGTCTAATCTCTTTATTCTTTTGCAGAATGTGTGTGTGGAGCGTGTGGTCACTGTCTTGCTTTGGGTGGGGGGGACTCGATGGATCTCTATCATGCTCCCCCATTCATCTCCTATTTTCTTTTTAGGCGGATTCTTTCAGCATAATTATAGCTTTGTATTTAGTAATAGTTTGGAAGTTTGTGACTGAGGAAAGAAGAGCCACCTGGACGGAAAATAGGTGAGTGAAAATTGTGTGAGAGTGGATATGGTTGAATGTGTTAGGAGTAAAGATGTGTGAGTGTAGCAGTGAATAGGTGACTGAATGTGCCTTCGCTTTTCCACTTCTGTGGTACCGATTGTCGCCGACATCTGGCTTTCGGAGACGGCTGAAGCCAATCCTGACCCTCGCAAGTGCGCCTACCTTTTGGGGCGATTTTCTAAGGTGTGGACCTTGGAAAGCACCTCCCAGTCTCCAGCGAGTAATTGGAGCAGTGCCTCACTGACTGTGACCCAGCAGTTGGGACCAACAAGCATGCCAGGTACCTAAAATCCTTGGCTTTGCCAAATCCCGGGCCACTCAGAATCCCGCAGAAAGTGAGCCACCTCCCATTTTCACCAACTCATCTCACTTTATTAGTTAGTTAAGGGTGCACCCGTCTTTCATGATATCTTGGTTGTATATAGCTATTTGTTTGCGTGGCCAAGATCTTATGTAAGGCCTTTTGCAAATATATACATGTGGTGGTTGGCCAGAGTATTGTAAGGCCATATATATATATATATATATATATATAAAAATATATATATATATATATATCATATATATATATATATATATATATATATATATAAAAATATATATATATATATATATATATATATATATATATATATATATATATATATATATATATATATATATATATATATATATATATATATATATATATATATATGTATGTATGTATGTATGTATGTATGTATGTATGTATATATGTATATATATATATATATATATATATATATATATATATATATATATATATATATATATATATATATATATATATATATATATATATATATATTTTATATATACATATTGTATTTTGGTTTAGGTTGAGGGTGGTATAATATTTTGGGTTGATTATTTTGCTATAATTACCGTTTCTAAATTAAAATAGAAAATACTCTCCTCAATACCCTCTCCTTGTACCACCAAGCGGACCTTGTCAGGGCGGCGGAAATTTTTGGCTGGGGACTCGCGATCCCGTCGCTACAGTGTCATCTTTTAGTTCCTCATCTGCCCAAACACCAAGGCTGGGTGAGGATTGAGAAAGAGGGGGGAGAAGCTAAATGTTGACGAAGAACTGTTGTGACCACTAAAAAAAAAGGGGGTGGTTGGTGGGCTATATCCTAAGTTCTGGCACTGCCACCAACCCTGTTGTGGGCTTTCTGACTTTTCAGGGGTCTGCTCTGGGTGTGTTAAGGACACCATTGTGTTGATCAGACCAAATTTCAGTCAAATTTACATATTTCTGATATTATTCCATAATGTTTCATCTATGTTTCATAAACTATCATACAAATTTTCAGGCTTATATCTACTTTAGTTACAGAATTATGACCCTATTTATAGCAGCCAGTCCATTCGAGAAAGTGAATTATGACTCAGCATAAAGCACCTTATTTACTATTTATACTTCCGATAATTTTTATAAATACTTGGAATTTATTTTAATATCTGAGCGAAAAATTTCTCTCTTAGTTTAGTCTTAGTGGATAAATTTATGCTAAATGTTATCATGTAATTAATATATATATATATATATATATATATATATATATATATATATATATATATATATATATATATATTTTTATAACTATTTCTTTAAAAAATTCCACTTTTGTATTTATCAGAGGGATAATTATAAATTTTAGTTTATAATATGAAATGAAAAATCTGGCAACTACCATGCCCCTAAGGATACCAGAATGTTCATGAAATCTTGAAATCAGTTTCCGAACTTGTTTATTGAGGTAAGGTTACGCAATTTGTGCAGTGCAAAATGCCATTTAGCAAAAAATGTCTTCATCTCAAAAACAAATCTGTAAAAGGTGTAAAAGTAAGGGCAAATAACTATTTTTATAACTATTTCTTTAAAAAATCCCACTTTTGTATTTATCAGAAGGATAATTATAAATTTTAGTTTAAAATATGAAATGAAAAATCTGGCAACTACCATGCCCCTAAGGATATCAGAATGTTGATGAAATCTTGAAATCAGTTTCCGAACTTGTTTATTGAGGTAAGGTTACACGATTTGTGCAGAGCAAAATGCCATTTAGCAAAAAATGTCTTAAATCTCAAATACAAATCTGTAAAAGGCGTAAAAGTAAGGGCAAATAACTATTTTTATAACTATTTCTTTAAAAAATTCCACTTTTGTATTTATCAGAGGGATAATTATAAATTTTAGTTTATAATATGAAATGAAAAATCTGGCAACTACCATGCCCCTAAGGATACCAGAATGTTCATGAAATCTTGAAATCAGTTTCCGAACTTGTTTATTGAGGTAAGGTTACGCAATTTGTGCAGTGCAAAATGCCATTTAGCAAAAAATGTCTTCATCTCGAAAACAAATCTGTAAAAGGTGTAAAAGTAAGGGCAAATAACTATTTTTATAACTATTTCTTTAAAAAATTCCACTTTTGTATTTATCAGAGGGATAATTATAAATTTTAGTTTATATGAAATGAAAAATCTGGCAACTACCATGCCGCTAAGGATACCAGAATGTTCATGAAATCAGTATCCAAACTTGTTTATTGAGGTAAGGTTACGCGATTTGTGCAGTGCAAAATGCCATTTAGCAAAAAACATCATCTCAAAAACAAATCTGCAAAAGGTGGAAAAGTAAGGGCGAATAAGAGTGTAGACCCACAACCAGGGTCTAGTCAAGAAAGTTCTTTTAAATCACAAATAAAACTTGAATATGATCAAGATATAGACACAGCTCTTGATAGACTGGCTCTCAGACCACGCTTACTTCGTTCACAGAATGCGCTGCAGCTGTGTGTACATGTGGTATAAGTGTTACTTCCTTTGCCCAAATTATAACACTCAAGTCTATAAAAAATATATACACTAGTGTGTGTAATGCCCAAATTATAACACTAAAGTCTATAAAAAATATATACACTAGTGTGTGTAATTGTGGTTCAAATGAGAGAAATTATCACTAGATAAGTGATGCTTTAGCATATAAAGTTGAAGCAATTTGTAAAAGATGTGAACAAAGAGTGATTTTTACTGTTGATATATTCGAAACAGCTGATGGCCAAAAATTTCCATGCATAAATTTAGACTTAATTTATATGTCAGTGATTCATGACTATGGATGGCCTGGATTGAATGCGCATCTTTAAATGATGGGAGCAAAATGCATGAAAAATTATATTTATTGTCCTCGCGGACTCTTTGGCGCCCTCATTCCCCGCAATTCCTACATGTCCAGGAACCCAGCAGAAGATAATCTCGACATCTGCTCGGCTCGCCAAAACCGTAGCGTCACGGATATCGCGAACCAGGGGATGCGGAGATTCCAATGCCCCGAGACCTCTAAGGGCGCTTTGTGAGTCGCTATAAATCACAATCCAGTCTCCGAACCGGGCACGTCGCGTAATCTCCCGTACCGAGTGGTGTATTGCCACCAGCTCGGCCGTGAAGACAGACGCAGCGCCTGGTAGAGCCCCGCTGACTTCAAACAGAGGGGATACGGCGTGGAAGCCGACCCCCTCTTGGGACTTGGAGCCATCCGTATACACTGGCACGGTTCCAGCGGGACACGATGTGTGCTCCAAAAAGGTCGAACGCAATACTCCCGGCGCCGTACAAGCTTTGGGAGTAGAGGCGTGGCGACAAATAGCCAAATGTGGTACCCTCCAGGGTGGCGTCCTGGGCAGAACCAGGGGCCGCCACCGGCCCGAGAGCGATATCTAGCTCTCGAAGGAGTTTCCTGGCCCTAAACCCAAAGGGCTTAGGGTATGACTGGCGTCTCTCGGCGGCATAGGCACCGTCGAGATCAGCTGGGGATGCAGTGAGACCTGTTGGCGAGAGGGAGGCGCCGTGCTCGCTCGTACATGCGAGTGATGCACTGCACGCGGCGCAGAGCGAGTGGCATCTCCCCAGCATCGACCAGCAGGCTCTCAATGGGGGAAGTGCGGACGGCACCGGTCGCAAGGCGAAGGCCGGTTTGGTGGATCGAATCCACCTTCCGCAATAAACGCTCGGCTGCGGATGCATAAAACTCGCATCCGTAGTCGAGATTCGAACGAACAAAGGATCGATAAAAAAGGAGGGCAGTAGCCCTATCAGCGCCCCAAGCGCTGAACGTCACGGAACGCAGAATGTCCATGGCGCGGGTACAAGAGACCCTAAGGCTGCGAATATGAGCCTCCCAGGTGAGGCGTCGGTCGAATACAAGACCAAGGAAACGGTGCGATTCCACCACATCCAGGCGCACCCCATTAAGAAACAAATCTGGATCGGGGTGAAGCCGTGGATGGCGGCAGAAGTGCACCACCTTGATCTTGGCCAAAGAAAACCGAAACCTGTGCGCTTCGGCATTGCGAGAGACGCGGTTCAATGCCTGTTGGAGTCGACGCTCCAGAGTTGGCATCTGGACCGCACCAAAAAAGATCGAAAGGTCGTCCACGTAGAGCATAGCGAGAACATCTTCCGGCAGCACCGAAGTGATGCCGTTGATGCTCAGGGCAAATAGTGTGACACTGAGGACACTTCCCTGCGGGACACCCTCTTCCTGCTCCTTTGGGCCGGAGAGGGTTCCCCCACCCGTACACGGAATCGACGATCTCACAAAAATTCAGATATAAACATTGGGAGGCGTCCCCTCACCCCCATCATGTGGAGAGTACCATGATACCGTATCACCCTGCAGTATCATAGGCCTTTTCCAGATCGACAAACACCGTGGCGTAGTGCTGTCTACGAAGGAAAGCCTCGCAGACGGCTTTTTCCAGTCGGAGCAGAGCATCCGACGTGGAGTGGAACTTGCGGAAGCCGCACTGTGCAGAAGACAGATGGACTCCGCTGTCCAGGAAAAAGGCTAATCTAACATTTACCAATTTCTCCATCAACTTGCACACGCAAGAGGTTAGAGAGATTGGGCCGAAAACGGTCAGAGTAGAGTGATCGCTCCCCGGTTTGCGAAAGGCGAGCACAGTAGCGATCCACCAGGAGTCTGGGAGAAGACCCTCCACCCAGATCCTGTTGAACAAATCTAACAGAAAGGCCATGCCTCGCTCACCCAGGTGTCAAAGCATGGCGCACGGGACATCGTCCGGACCATGGGCGGTGTCCGCGCACGAAGCGAGAGCGGAGCGCAACTCACTCACAGTAAACTTGTCGTTGAAGGGTTCTCCGCCTCTGGAGGTAAAGTCCAGTCGGCGGCCTTCCGCGACATCACGACGTGCATTGAATGCTGGCGGAGCAGCATCCCGGCTCGAGAATGCGGAAAAAGCGGTCGCTAAGGATTCTGCCACGGGCGCGGGGTCCGAGATTGCGGTCCAATTCTCCTGGAGAACGGGAGGGGAGTCCTGCGAGAACTTGCCCCGAATCCTTTTGACTCGCTTCCACACCTCAGCTAAAGGGGTCTTCCCGTTAAGTGAAGACACGTATGCCCGCCAAGAAGAGCGGCGGGCGTGCTTCGAAATATACCGGAACCTAGCCCCTGCCCGACGAAATTCAGCGACCGAAAAATCGTTCGGGCGGCGCTTATAGCGCATGTAGGCATAACGCTTCTGTTTGAGGGCCGTCTCACACACGGCCGACCACCATGGGAGTGGTCGGCGTGCAAAACGGCCAGACGTCCTAGGAATAGTAGTCAGGCCCACGGCGATGAGGTTGCCGGAGAACTCAACGGCCTCATCTACCGACCTAAACTCCTCAACTGAGATAGAGAATTAGGTCATTTCCTGAAATGCAGGCGCCCGCGCCAAGCACCCCCGAGGTGGGCTCTCAGGCGGCAGTTGCCTGGAAAATGATATTTGAATGGGAAAGTGATCACTACCATGGAGGTCATCGACCACCTCCCAATCAAAATCAGGCTGTGCATCGAAGAGCACAAAGATAGGTCAAGGCAAGAAAATGAAGCGGTTCTCGGACAGTGATGCGTAAACTCATCCATGTTTAGGACACCCATCTCAAGCTCTTCGATCAGATCGGCAAGGACTTGTCCCCTGAGATTTATGGAGTAATCTCCCCAGAGAGAATGCTTACCGTTCAGATCTCCAAGCAACCGTGCCACGACGCGGCGGAAGTCCCCCGCGTCGAAGTCAGCTGACGGTGGAATGTACGCAGAAATTATAGTATACCTCCTATCCAGGTGCAGCTGCACAGCCACTGCCTGAAAGGAGGTATCTAAAGAGAAAGGAAGAACGGACACATCATGCCTGGTGTAAACCGTGCATCCCCCAGCCCGGCCATCCCGCGGTGGTGGGGTCGCAAGACCCTTATACCCCGGAAGGGCGGGCAGGGGGCACGCGCCTAGCATGGTCTCCTGCAAAACGATAGCTAACGGGGAACGGGACGAGACGAGCCTCCGCAGCTCCTCCCAGTTGGCCCGGAGTCCACGGCAATTCCATTGAAGGAATATGCCCTCCAGGCCTAGCTTGGAGGAGACGCTGGGGCCCTCCTCGAACTGAAGACCCTCACGGGAATGGCCGTACGCTTCCCGGGGGCAGAACCCTGTGCGCTGTTGGCCGGACAAAGCGTGATGGCGCTGTCGCCTTCGAGGACTTCTTATTGGAGGAGGTTGGGCTCGCCATGCGAGTCTTTTCCTCCCTCCGCCTCGAAACCTTAGGCGGGCGTTGCAGCTTCGGAGGCGGGGGAGCCCTCTTTTCGAGGAACCACCGTCTCCGAACCACTCACTCCACCTCGGGGCGTGGGCGAAGGAGCCGAAGCTCCTTTGTTGCTGTCCTCCTTTCGGGGACAGCTTTAGGGGTGTTGCCTCCTGTGAGTCTAACGACTCGTTCGAGGCGCGTGGCCGTTTCGCCTTACGGGAAACGGTCATGCTGGGGGAAGAGGGGGGGGAGCCCTGGTTTTAGCCAGGGCTGGGTGTGAACCCTTTTTGCCACCAGCTTTACTAGGGGAGCGCCTGGGTTGAGTAGAGCCTGCAGAAGGGCTCCAAATGGGCACAGAAACAACCGTGCTTGTTGGCCTGGATGGGCCAGGAACAGAGGGTGCCTTTCTAACTATTGAGGCATATGACGTCCCAGGCAGAGCCGGGCTCGCCAGGACCAAGTCTTTAGCCTCGCGGAATGAGAGTCAATCCTGGGCCTGAATGGCCAGGATTTCTTTCTCAAGGAAATAAGCACCACATTGCTTCAAAGAAGCGCGGTGCGGCTCTCCAATTGACACACTTGGCCACACACGATTTGGACTTATCGTGTGCGACCTTGGAGCAATTTACACAAACTTCGGGTCTCCCCGACTTTGCACATCTACAAGAGATTCGTATGGCCGAAGCGGTGACAGTAATAGCACCGCCGCGGCAGTGGCACGAATGCCTTCACGTGGTAGCGGTACCAACCGGCATGCACCGACTCAGGGAGCTTGTCACAGTCGAACGTGATGAAGAGTGTAGGGGTGGGTCTCGAGGCCCCTCCCTGTTTTCTCATCACACGTTCGACCTTGCCTGCCCCATGATTGGCCAGCTCTAGGGTGATGTTCTCAATGGAGTAGTCAACGAGTTCCCTCACATAAACTACTCCTCTCACAAAGTTCATGGTAGAGTACGGCGTCACACTCACCGGGGTGCCATGAAGTGTCCGAAGATCACTTATCTTGGCCACCTCGGCGGGATTCGCCAGAAGGCTCCCATCCAAGAAACGGGTCACCTTCGGCTCTCTACCAATTACACTAGCTAATCCTCTCCTCTGATGGATCATGTTGCCCTTGGCCAGCATGCTGCCATCAGTGGAGCGAATGACGAGGAAGCATTTGAAGCCAGCGGGCTCAAAAACGCCAGGTAACCTCTGAATCAAGGGCCCTGATGTTATCGAGGCTCCACCCTGCGCACTTTTAGTTTTAGTCAGTGGCTCCACAACATGAGGGGCAGAGGGGCCGGATGTGCCGATCTTGGCTTGGTCGCTTGCCAAAGTGGCAGCAGACCCATCTGTCCCCGTAGCCCCCGCGGGTGGAGAGGAGCCCCGAGTCTTCCTAGTCTTTGTCTTTTTCTTTTTTGGAAAGGAGGGCGGGGAATGAACCCGCTTCTCACCTCCGCCGGCAGAAGCCCCCATACCAGATGGACCGGCCTCAGCCAGGTCCCTCTCCGAAATGGAGATGGTCCTGGTAGTCATAGGGAATCCTGTCGGAGGAGATCCCTCCCCTCCTTGTACGGCCTCGGAGCCCTCAGCCGTTTGAGGAGGACCTTGCATAGGGGCAGATTCGGGTTCGGTATTTAGCGCCAAGCTCGGATTCTCCCCCATGGAAGACCCTACCGTCTGAGGCTGGGTTTCCTCAAGGACCATGTCTATCACAGGAGGGGCCTCCAGTTGGCTATCCCCTCCCAGGACATCGCAGGTCCCCTTGGCAGCGTCAAGAGTCCCCCCCTAAGGGGGGTGGCCCTACCAAGCTGCTTACACGAGGGGCGGTCGGCAATGGTTTGCCTGCTGGCTTTCTTGGCAGTCCCCTTAGAAAGAAAATGAGGGACTGCCGCTGGAAATAGGGAGGTGCCCAAAAGCATCTCCAGAGAAGGGGGTGAGAGGGAGTCCCCTTCACCTGTAGGCGTAGGAGAGGAGTAAGCCTCCTCTCCGGTTTAAGAAATATGGAGGGTTCCCTGCGCAAGCACAAGGGGAAGGGACCTCCATTTTTTCGGTGGAGCTGGCCGCCGTCAGCACGGCGGCCAGGACGGCAAATCGCTGCGCCCCTTACGGGGTCAGGAGCATATTCAATCTTATGAACCTGGCAAGCTCTGATACCCTTCTCACCGCAAAGAATACTCTGTAATACATGCAGGGGGGGGACCAGGAACCAATAAGATTAAAGAAAAAGAGAAAAATATAGAAAAATAGCAGATGGCATGATATAAGTGTTCATTTTCTTGTTACTTTTTTTTTTACTTGCATTTTTCTCTAATGTTAAATATTGATGAAACAAAAGACTGGTGAGACGATATTTATTAGTTGATTTTAATCAAATAAAAACCAGTGTGTAGAGAAAAAGTGTGGCAACAATTCTATGGTTAAACATCTTTTAATTCATTCATAGGTTTTTGGTTATGGATGGAACACAACGCCCAACCTAAAAAATGTTTGTGGGTATATCACTTTACACAAATTTTCTTTAGGTTTATATAAATAAATCAGAAAAATTTAACCATAGTTTAAGTGCATAGGGGCTATATTACATATAACCAAAAAATTATTTGATTTCCTTCAATAGTTTAATTTATTTTATTTTTTTAAAATGGTCAAAATATCAGTATTTGAATGGGGTCCCTGCCCCCCCTATTGAAGGGGGGCACAAATTTTGAATTTCTAAATATAGTTTTAGGATATTAATAAACTGTAAAAGAATGATGAAAAATGGAGATATTTTTTTTTGTACCGCTCCCATATCTTGTGAACGGTACCCTTAAGAATGGTGTTCGCAACCTAAAACAGCAACCATAAGTTACCCAGTGGCCAGTCCCCTAAAGGAAGCAGCTCCCAACTGAGTAGCTAGAGGCAAGGTGATAGGGTGGATATCCTTAGTAGGACATAGTAATCCTCAACAGGGAGGCCAGGATCTGAAGATTTGTTGTGGCAGACCTAGAGACGAGACCCCAAGACTTTTAGCTGGCTTGGCAGGCAACAAGGCAGTGAAGCCTGCCTGCCACAAACAGTATAGAGCATTATACACCTAAGAATGGCCACAGGGAGGGATCAGGCCATTACATGCAGGGAAGTGTTTATGGGGCAAAACTGATATTCCCATTATTCATGCGGCAATGTTCAGGTCCCTCAAAGCCTGGTCTCTTGCAACCTGCTGGTGTTAAAGGGCATTGTTCAGAGCTAATGTTCCAAAGCCTCTCTTCTGGCACAGCATGAGGTAGCTGGTCAGGTCCTTGAGCCTAGACATAGGGTTGAGGGGATAGTCATGAGAAAAGGTAATGCTGAGAGGTGTGAGGAGGAAACGCACCAACAACTTTCCCAGGCACCGTCACAGTTGATGTCAACCCAGTGACAGGGCTTCCCTAATTTGGACTATGGCTGGGAGGAAGTGCACTCCTCCAGGTACCAAGTGTAAGAGGCTTACACAGGATACCCCGCTGTGAGCTAGGTAGGATGAAGTTACTATCTTTTGACCTGTGAATGTGCTAATAATATCTACTTTGGTTGTAGCCATAGATATAATTAAAAAAGTGTCAAAGAAAAAAGATACCATGACCTCACAATGTCTCAGGAGATAAAGGAAGTAGACCCCGAAGGATCATAAACATCTAATGTGCTTATACTCTACCTTGTTTCACAGCAACAAGTCAAACTTACCTTTATTAATCCATTTCATACTTTAGAATGGCTTTTATCATATACTTCCAAAAGCCAGATTAAAAAGATTCAACTTACCTCAATGCTCTTGAACTTGATGGAGAGAAGGTCAGTGCTTTTAGAAACATATGATCTGCTTGAATTATGTCATCTCTATGTTCTTCTAAATATTCGCCATATGTCAATAGAACTTCATGATGATGAGGAGCCAAGGAATGAGCATGTTCTAAAAGTCGAAGAGCTCTGGCAATCTTACCCCCAGCTGCAAGTTCTACAGCAGCTCTCACGCTATGCAAGGCTTCCAACTCAGAATCTTAAAAAAAATAAATAAAAAAGAAAGGATATAAATAGAATTTAGGTACAATAAAATTAAAATTCCTGTCCAAATGCTTGCTTAAATATGTTCAAAGGTGATAAGTAAATCAGAATCAGAAAGACAGGAGGTACAAATATTATTTGTACTAACACAAAATGATTTGCTTGTTAAAAATATACAGATGGATAAAGGTTAATTTAATAAGGATAGAAGTAAAAAAGCTAATGACCAAGCTTACTTCACCTTTTTCACCATTTGGCTCTGTTTTGGATTGGGTAGCTTTGCAATGACTTGTTTGTAGTAGACGTGAATTATATTTCAAAAACCTCATAAAATAGGTTCATAGTGACCTTAATTGTGCATTGGAAATTTGGAGGAATAGTGTGATTCAAAACTCTCCTCTGTCGCAAGTGTAGCAAGGCATTTCAATATTCTACATATTTACAATTCCAACTCAAATGAAGGCGCTTTGTTATAAATATCTCTATTTTAAAAAATATGCAAATGTTTTATAATGTACAGGGTTGTCCAAAAGTCTTGTCGCCCCCTATAAATAATGTTTTAATTGTAAATTTCAGATGGCTGAAAGTCTTGTCACACTTTGTTAATATTGTTTTAATATTCTATTTCAGATGGCTGACATGAGCTCCTACAGTTTGGAAGAGAGGCTGATTGCAAGTGTATGAGCACATGATCATGTGCATTCTGGTATGAGCATGGAGGATATGTGACATGACAGGATCAATTAAAGACAAACTGAGGACAGGACAAACCTCAACATGAAGGGAAACAGTCTTCTGAGCTAAGAATTCCAAAAATTACAATGGTAACACACATGACAAAGTATCTTCATTTGAAATGATTTAGGCCAACATTTATTAATAATAAGCGATGACATGGACAAAAGACATGTGGCTAGTTTCTCGATGTGTTTTTGACAATCCCACAAGGTGGAAAGGTGTTTTTCTCTGATCAATGTGCAATTTACCGGAGCAGCAAGGCTATGAACCATTAACTTCTGTTCAGGCAGCCTTTGCAACAATCAACAAATCAGTTTGGTAAAATAACAGAGGACATGGCACTACATCATTTTGTACCACAAAAATGATGGTGTTCTGTATATACAACCTTTTCAGTATGTGGCAGTGTCAATGAAAGTGAATATACTTAAACCAGTACATGTGTTTGATATAATTATATTGTTCTCATTACTTTTTGGTAGGGGATGACAAGACTTTCAGACCACCCTTGTATACCAAAATTATACACTATATAATACTTTCACTAGCTAAGGCACACAAAATTCTAATTATATTATTATGATGAAAAATAGATGGATTGTTATTGATATCTTGCTTTAAACAACCAAAATAATGGGTTATCTGAGGATTTAGGTAGGTTAGTTCTTTTAATTCTTTTTTTTAAGTTAGGCTAATTTGGGAGGGGAAGAAGTTTTTTTTATTAAACTTTTGTTTTTTACTTTCTATTTTTCCTGCAACAAAAGAACAAAACAAGAAGCCTATTCTTGTGACATGGTATGGCATAGCCTATAGTCTAAAATGTCTGCATTCTGATGTGAAATAACTGTTCTTGCGTTCTCCTGTGAATATTATGGTCATTTCAAAGCAATAATTGATTTTTATCAAAAGCAATAAAGAACATATTTGTGAATGGTACGGAAGTAAGGCTAAATTAGATTTACCGAGAAAGGATATGGAGATGCCAGTTAAATTTGAGGATGCAAAGAAAAAACAAAGAAAAAAATGTAATTGGCCAGAGAAATTTTTTTAAAACACTTAAAAATAAATGTCCTTAAATAACCTAATACCCCTAACCTTCTATTTGTAATTAAATTTTATAATATCTATTTCTTGAATCTGGACAATGAAACATTCTTTCACAAGGCTTATGATGTAATAGCAGTGGCTAATAATAGATTTATATATTGAAAAATACTATTTTTAAGTGCTAATAACTCTAAAAATAGTGCTTTGCCCACCCCCAAAATAGCAAAAAGACAATTCAGTTAGGCCTGTAGAATAGATTGAATGCATTAAATGAAAAAAGGGAGTTACAGTGATACCTTAACTTACAAGTTATATTCGTTCTGTAACTGAGCTCATAACTTAATTTCTCGTATATCAAAGCAGTTTTCCCCATTGAAGTTAATGGAAAGGCCATTAATCAGTCCCACCCCCCCCAAAACCATACCAATTTTTTTAGTACAAGATTTTAAATAAGAAAAATATACTTTATCAATAACAAATAATGTATAAGAAAATAATAAAACATAATAAAAGAGAATGTAAGAAAATAATTTGCTTTTATTAAGCATACTTTACTTTGAGGATCAGATGAAGATGCTGCACACTTAATGCTACACTTTATGTATATTAAATAAGAGCCATTTATGAGGCTGTAAATGGTTCATGCCTTCTCACAGATGATGCTCAGTTACAGTATCTCCTGTGAGCTGTTTCTCTGTCAACCACACCAAAATCAGCCTTTCCATCTCTTCATGGACAGAGGTCTGGAGTTTTGAAATGATCATTCTTTTCTTCTTCTCACCATTGACCTAGACACTCACTTTCTTAGAACCCATGGTTAATACTGTACATTATAACGAAATAACCAAAAAGCACAAAACAACATGGGAAAAGCAACAGTGATACAACAGAGCTGCTTGCATAGCAAGGTAACCACGTGAACTGAATGAGGCTTGGTGAATGTGGCAGCACGCTCACTACACTACCTAGTGGCAGCGTATGTGAAGCTCAGTCGCTCTCTTGTAACATGTACCTCAGATCTTGGCTCTACCACAAAGCAGAAAATCAACCAAGCAACAGCTCATACCTCAGAAAACTCATAAGTTGGTTGACTCATAAATCAAAGTACCACTGTATTTATCAGTAGAATTACCTACTTTTTACCTCAGATTACTGTTTTTGTTGCACAAAATAAGTAGTATGTAATGAAAAATGCCTCTGGCTTTGGCGGTTTACTCTCTCAACTTGTAGGCCCATTCTAGGTTATTTATCCAAATCTGCTCATCATTTTTGGTGGTCATAGGGCAAAATTTGGGCTTTTTTTATGCTTTTGACCTGGTTAAAATGAATTAATTAAAGAAATTGGGGATATGCAGGGGAAAACCACTCCCTTGTTAGGTTTCTATAGTTTCACAAACAGGTAATTTGAAAATTACAGCTAGGTTATGATCCTCAGTTTATTTTTTTGTGCTTTGTTCAAATCTGTACTTCATTTGTGGCAGTCGTAAGATGCAATGCCACAAAATCTAGGTTTAGTCCAATTTTGACACAATCGCATTCAAACTCTGTTTTGACACATTTCATCTTCCAACCACCAAAAAAGGAGAACAGATTTGAACCTAGCACAAAAAAAAATGCTACAGGAAGAAGTAATAAAATGTATAAAAAAGGTGATGGTAATTTTAAATAAGAGTGGCGCACCTGTTTTAAATTACTAAAGCCTGTAAGACTTTATATCATTGTAATATTGCTCTAGAAGTAATATAACAATGGTGGAGAAGGTCTATTACCCTTTATAATATCAGAAAACAAATAATTCAACCAGATTGTGAAACTCGAGAATTTTTCCACAATGACATCTTGAATTGTCATCAGACGCCTAATTTAGATTCGCACATTTGTTTTTAATGTTAATTTTACACATGTTTTAGGCTACAAAAGCTTATATCATTATCATAGTATCCTAGAAGTAATATTTCAATGGCGGTGTGTTTGACACATTATATAGTCCCAAATAGACAATATTTCAACCTGATGCTGAAACACAATAATCCTTCTATTACGTCACCTTGATATGCTAATTCTCACATGCATGTTTTATTATTTGTTTAGGATTCGGACTAAGTTACAGTCGCTCACACATTTATGATAAACTTACAGAACATCTCTACCATGATTTTTTTGTCATAAAATATATTTTCTGACATTTTTAGAGTTACTATCAAGTTAGCTTCACATTTAATAGAGCAACGTAACCACATTAAGTAAGCAATTTTCTGTGAAAATAAGTGATTTGCAGAGACAAACAGCAATCATAAATTGCTAAACTAACCTAACCTTTTAATGATGATTGAGATTTGGTTTGGTTAGAAAAGTTTTGTAAATTTATATTTACTTTTGGTATTTCTACTAAAAAGTTAAGTAATATTTACAATAAAAACAAAAGCAAGAGCCTAAATTAAGCAGTCATGTGGCATCTAAAAATGCACATATAACTTAGTCCAACTCTCAATCAAATTTCCAACTCTCAATCAAATAGTGAAATGTATGTGCGAGTGTTAGTCTGACCCATAGCATTTCAAGCTGGTGTTTTAAAAAAATTATTCTCTCAGCATCAGGTTGAAATATTGTCTATTTGTGACTTTATAACATGTGATAGACACTCTCTCCAATCGAAATGATACAAATCAATATTACAGGCTTTAGTAGCCTAAAACATGTGTGCTACTTCTATTCAAATTTACCAAAGTGATTACTGTAAAGTAAATAACTATATTAAATTACCTTAATTTATAGAATTACCAATTTAATTTCTCACCCAAATGTATATTGGAAGATTACCTAGAACATTAATACTTACTTCTTTCTTCTATGCCTGCTTCTCTTGATTGTGTTTTTGCAGCTGCTCTGAAATTCCCTTCATCGAGATAGGAATCTAATTGTGCCAGGGCAATATAACCATCATCCATCAAATTGAACTCAACCACTGGAGGTAACATACCAATAGCAGGATACAACTTTTTTACCAATGGATCAAAATTTATGGAAGTTTTCAGGATGGAAACCAAACCTGAAAAAAACACTCCACAAATGAAGACTAAGAATAAAGTGCATTTATTCATCCTGCCATGATGTGGACTCTCAAAACAATTTGAACTTGAAACATATTTTTTAATACACTTAAAGGCTAATGGTATCTCCATTGAGGAAAAGAAACAGGTTCTGGTTGTTATGCCACCCTTTGTATCGGGATATGGCATTTATTATTTCTGTGGAGAGAAAATAAATATTTATTAGCGTTAACCAATTCTTTACACTCAGCAAAAATCCCTTTGTTGCTACTACTGTTTTCAACCTCTTATATTCTATATCTTTTTTTTTTACATTCAAATCCTAATGCACACAGTCTATAATCCTCTCTTCTTTCCACCTCATCCCACTTTTCTCTTCCAAGCACTATGACAAATTCTTGTTTCAATTTCTCCCTCTAAACACTATGGCCAACACATTCCACAATCAAACTTACTATCAACTCTCTCTGCCCCAATGGGCACCACAAACAACTTTCTGCCCTCACCATTCCTCCAAAGATCCAGTCTGTCCATGCCAAACTCCCTTGTACATTTCCTTAATGCAAGGTTCATTTTTGCATCCATTTAAATTCAGGCTCCTTTTTTCATTTATTCTCCTTCTCTAAAAACTTTGTCCTACCTCCAGTATTTTCTGCTTGAGTTTTCCTTTTGCTCCTTATAGATTGCTTCAAATTTGTGCTTCCACTGCTACATATAAATTTCTCATTATGCAAATTTGGTTAAATATTGGAAAATGCTGGCCCTCAATTTTTGTGAGCCTTTTGATATAAATATCGCTATTTTTAAAAAATATGCAAATGCTATATAGTGTATATCGAAAATACACACTAGGTAGCACTTTCACTAATTAAGGTAGGCACATTGTTAATTGGAATCACATCATATCATCATCACTAACTCTATAATTTAAGAAAGGGATTTTTTTGAGTATTGGAATAATAATTTCATCTTAGTTTGGTTATGACTTATGTTTTTTATCAGTTATTTCTAATAATTCTTTTATAATATCAAAAAACAAAATGGTGAAGTTCAGAAATAAATATAAGTATCAAAATTTTTGAATTTTTTAAAACCCAAGAAGATATTCTTACCAAGTAAAACATGCAGTACATGGTATAATAGGAATATGTGAAGAATGAAAACCTGATGTTACATAAAATGGATACCATATTTGAAATCAACACGTGAAAAATAGTTAAAACAACCACAAAACATAAGTCAGCAAAAAGTGTGTTGACCAGTGTAATACACCAACCACCAGTCCTATGTCTCATTTGACTAATGTATATATCATAACCCTATAATTCAAATTCACTGACATTATCATCAAATATATTTGATGACAATGTGAGTGAATTTACCCATGATTCTATTACACATATTATATATTCATCAATAATATAACTAAATAATTCATCCTTCTTATTTCTAAGACTACAAGCAGTGGTATAAAGACAACTCAGCCCTCCTATCCCTGAAGCACCTCTTTTAGCATATAAACCTTATGCTCCATCTCCTCTGCATCTCTAATTTTCCTGTGCTCTTGTATTTCCCTGACCACTATCAGTAACTAGTTTCTTGCCTGTAAAGACCTAATGACACTATCTAACTTCTGCCATAACACATCAACCCCAGTCTGGCTTAGATGGAGTGCATCCAATGGATACAATGCATTATTTCCCCAAAAGCTGTTCTATACATCTATATACACTAATCCCTACTCTTCACACAGGCCTTTCACATACTCATTCAGTCCAATTTCATGAGACAACCATTCCATCCCCACATCAAATCTCGGAAGAACACCTGAAATGCCTTTCACTCTACTTTCAACTAACCTTTTGTAACTCACATTGTAGCGGGCCGAAAAATTTAGACTAACCCCAATCGATCCAACCCGCTTCCTATACTAATCCGGACGTGAGAAATCGAAGGAGAATGAAACGGATTGTATGTACAGTTCTTTACTAACAGAAAAAAAGTACAATGATAATTACAGCTTATATTTACAACAATTTTATATTTACTAGGGAAGTGTGGACACTTCAAAATGAGGCTAAATTCCCCAATCCAAATACAATACCAAACGAGAATTTTATAACCGGCGAATACAACAATTTACTTATATTCTACACAACCACAACCGAATGAAAAGGGGGCACGCGCTATCACTTGTGTGCTGGAGGTGGGTGGTAGTAGGCTAACTTAGAAGGAGGCAGGATTGTCAACGAAGGCGGGTATGGCGGTTCAGGTGGTTAGAGAGGCACGAAAGCCCTCCGTCTCAGGGCTGGGCGGAGCACTCGTCTAGAGAACCCCTCTTGCTATCAGTCCACACTTCCACTCTCTGTAGAAGAGATATATCCTCCTTTTATGACCCATTTAATTATACATGGATGGCGAAACTAATAAGTGGGCATTACCCGAGTAAATTTATCGACTAGCTTACCTCTTTCCAGAATATGACGCTTTGATAAAAGTTTATTTTAAGCAAAGTACAATATTATTTTAATTATACTGATATCTCAAAATTAGCTACTATCTTTCCAGAATATAACGCCTGGAAAGAAAGAAAAACATGGTAATCATTTTATACATAAAATAAAGAAAAATAAAACAAACCCATGGCTTAAGGAAGGAGGGGTGTGGTGGAGCGAATGTGAGTGTGTGTAAAAGGGCCATTCTCCCACCCCTTTTCTCAGTACCCTCTACTGAGAAAAGGGGTGGGAGAATGGCCCTTTTACACACACTCACATTCGCTCCACCACACCCCTCCTTCCTTAAGCCATTCGACCAGCCACTCACTAAACCCTTTCAATCACTCTTCACAGTACCACTTGTGCTCAATCGCACCCTTCTGCACCCATTCACACTCTTCTACTGGTCCCTGGCTACGCATAGCAATTAGTCGGGGTTGTTCGTCAGTCGTCCTGTCAGTCTCATCGTCACTATTTATCATCTCATCAACCATACTCTTAGCCCTCATTACCAGTTCTCCCATCTCACGACAGAATTCTTTCATACTCTTCCGTTCAGAACCCTCCCTCTTCATACCCCCATTCATCAGCTCCTCACTCACAGCTCTCATCCAACTCAAGGTACATTCTTGCGAAACAGACAGGTCACTCACATCCCCTGTATTCTCAACAGGCATACCAGAAACCCCTTTGACTGGTTCCCACCAGAAACCTGAAAAATCAGCCACTTCATCATTCACTACATCAAACTCATCCCTACTATTACCATTCGTAAAACCCGAAAAATCAGCCACACTAGGTTCATTCTGCCCAAACACATTATCATTCATACTGTTCCCAAAACCAGAAAAATCAGGCACAGGCAGCTCACTCACTCGTCTACTTATACCAGCCAGATCACTCACCTGTTTACACAAAAACTCAATCTCCCTTTCAAGATCCCCCATACCAGAAACACTCTGCTCAGACTTACTTTCATTCGTACTTGCATTCTTCCTTTCACTCTTCTTTGTACGCTTTCTACTCCTCGAGACTAAGACTAGCTCTTTCCCAGACAGATCCATACTATCACATTCAATCTCATCATCATGCACTTTACCTCTCTCTCTACACAGTCCATACACCGGATGGCTCACCAGGCAGTCAGGAGGTTCTCTCCATCTCCTTAACTGACTCTGATGAGCCCGCACTCTCTCAGTCATGCCGTCATTCAAACTCTCCAAAACATACGTTACCCCATTTTCCCAAACTCTCACAACTCTATAAGGTCCATCAAACTTCTCACTCATCTTTGATACATTCAACCTACCCTTCACTTCTTTCACCTTCAATACTTTTGTGCCTAATTCAAATGAACGGAACCTTTCATGCGCCTCACGCCATACACTCTGCTCACTTTCACTCAAATGAAACCTATCTTTCACTCGCCTTTCAAAACTCATCACAAACTGACATGGGGACATTCCAGTTGCACTATGCACAGTTGAATTATACGCCCACAACACTCTCCCCAGACACACATCCCAGTCATTCACTGTCGTACTCATCATTCTCAACATCTCACACAAGGTTCTTATAGTCCGTTCAGCCAATCCATTTGAAGACGGTACATACGGAGTTGTTCTCACATGCTCCACACCATTCTCTCTCAACATTTGCTCAAACACTTCCCCTACAAATTCAGGCCCATTATCACTCAGACATCTTCTAGGCTTCCATACACACATAGGAAAGAACAACTGCTCAACCACACGTGCAACAGTCACACTCCTTTTATCTCTCACAGGCGCTGCATACACAAACTTACTTTTATGATCAACCATAACAACCATACCAACATTCCCAGCACTCGTACGCGGCAAAGACACACAATCAATCACTACCAATTCAAACGGTTCTTTCGCATCAACTTTCAACATCGGTGGTTTCACTTGCACACCTTGCACCTTTCGCTTCTGACACCTTTCACACGTAGTTGCAACATCATTCACAACAGTTCTCAGAAACGGGTGGAACACACGCTCCTTCATACACTCCCACAGCTTAAACTTACCCATATGCCCATAATTATCATGCACAACCTTCACCAGACCAATCATACCAACTAAGGACATCACAGGTACATACATATCATCACCACCCTTCACATGCCTCACAAAATATACAACATCCATACAAACAAAAAAATCCTTAGCATACCTTTTAAAATCACTTAAACACTCTAGCCATTCATTCAAATCAACACGCATCATTACACACTTCTTCAACTCACTAACAAAAGGACACATCTCTTGCATCTCTAGAATATCATCATCACTTAAAATCTCATTCTCATCATCCATGACCAACTCAATCATGCCACAAAATTTGACAACATTCTTCGCACACTCATTCAACTTCATCACCTCACATTCACCTTTCATAAGACGATCCTTATCAGCATCCAAAGACAAATCATTCAATCTCATAAAGTCTACACCAAGCAAGAAACAACAAGGCATTTGCTCACCTTTCAGAATCACAAAGTCATGCTTCACATTCACACCATTACCCAAACTCACTTTCAGACTAACCTGTTCCCATGCCACTATCAAGCCATTCCCTAATCCACTTATCCGTAACTTCACAGGTTTATGCTCGCAACATTTAAACTCATCATACTTACTCAGAATCTTCTCATTCACTAAAGACACCTGCGCTCCAGTATCAATCAAACCACAGAACAACCTTTCACCAACTTTCACTCTCGCTTCCATCATATCAGGTCCACCATGTTCGCAATACACAGAAGGAACAAGCACACCAACATCAGCACTGATATCCACACTGTCATTAACTCCCATATCATCACTCAACACACACTCATCTTCATCCAGACAATCATTCTTCTCTCTTATATATGAACACTTTTCAATTACCCAATTGTAGTGCACACCGCTCAAACATTGCAGATGTACCACATTAGGATTCAAACCCTTCATCTTCTCATCCTTGTACACAATCGGCCTCTCACCACCAAAGTGCACATAAACAATCACTCCATACAAACGACTCACTACAATCAACACTTCCTGAAATGGCGGGACCCCTTGCATACACATCGCTCTCAATTCTTTCATGAAGTTCCGCACCTTTGCCATACCAATGCTTTCAGGCTTCCTACACACTTCATTCATTACCTCCTTCCTTAAATCATCTACACTATCGGGCACTCTCACATCTACTCCATCACTCTTCAAATCTTGCAAACCATTCCATACACTCTCAAACAAGGAATCACCACCACCCTTACTCTCTTTTCCATTCATAATCCCTTTCGGCAAATACTCAGGATCACTCACTCCACACACATTTTCATCATTCGTACCAGGATACCTTGACATCAAATCAGCCACTCCATTCCGTTCACCAGGCACATACTCAATCACATAGTCAAAGTCACTCAAATCTTCCAAAGTCCTTGCAATCCTACTATCAGCCCACTTCATACGCTGCAGATACACAAGAGGTTGATGATCGGTTTTTATCACAAACCTCACACCATACAAAAATGGACGCAACACTTTCAAACAATATCTTATCGCAGCCAGCTCTCGTTCCACAGTCGAATACTTTCGTTCTGCAACATTCATAGCCTTGGATACATACCCAATTATTCGCCTGACATTCTCTCCATTCAAACGCTGCTCTTGCATCAGAAAACCTCCCATACAATACCCACTCGCATCTGTATACAGTTCAAGCATTTTAGCATTTATACTATAATCTGGGTAAGCCAATTCAACATCTTCAGCCGCTGCCTCTTTCAGTCTCTCATACGCCTCATTCATCTTATCATTCCACTTGACAACCGTACTACCTTTCTTGCCCATCCACTCAGTCAGAGGCTAACTCACACCAGAACAATCACGTATAAACTTTCGCTGAAACTCAATCAAACCCAAAAATGACTTCAGTTGCTTCACAGTCACCGGTTTAGGAAACATTCGCACCTTCTCAACATACTTCGATGATTTTCGCAATCCATTCTCACTCACCATATGCCCAAGGAAAAAAAGTACAATGATAATTACAGCTTATATTTACAACAATTTTATATTTACTAGGGAAGTGTGCACACTTCAAAATGAGGCTAAATTCCCCAATCCAAATACAATACCAAACGAGAATTTTATAACTGGCGAATACAACAATTTACTTATATTCTACACAACCACAACCGAACGAAAAGGGGGCACGCGCTATCACTTGTGTGCTGGAGGTGGGTTGTAGTAGGCTAACTTAGAAGGAGGCAGGATTGTCAACGAAGGCGGGTATGGCGGTTCAGGTGGTTAGAGAGGCACGAAAGCCCTCCGTCTCAGGGCTGGGCGGAGCACTCGTCTAGAGAACCCCTCTTGCTATCAGTCCACACTTCCACTCTCTGTAGAAGAGATATATCCTCCTTTTATGACCCATTTATTTATACATGGATGGCGAAACTAATAAGTGGGCATTACCCGAGTAAATTTATCGACTAGCTTACCTCTTTCCAGAATATGACGCTTTGATAAAAGTTTATTTTAAGCAAAGTACAATATTATTTTAATTATACTGATATCTCAAAATTAGCTACTATCTTTCCAGAATATGACGCCTGGAAAGAAAGAAAAACATGGTAATCATTTTATACATAAAATAAACAAAAATAAAACAAACCCATTCCCATTCACACACATTCTTACAGAGGGAGGGAGAGGGTACTGAGAAAAGGGGTGGGAGAATGGCCCTTTTACACACACTCACATTCGCTCCACCACAACATGAACCTACCTTCTTTACATCATTTACTCCCAATTGCATCCCCCAGACAGCAGAGTATCATACCTCTCAGACACGATCATTTACACCAGCACCGGGCAAACAAACTCTCACTCCCTTCCATTTGCTCGCACTCAACTTCCTATTGAAATATCTAATCTGAGTCACCCATCACAAGCACCTCAGTCATCCTCCTAGTCCCCCTAGGCCTAGCATTACAACCCCCTCTCATTCTCATTCAAAATACCACTTATTCCACAACCACATCAGACAAATCACTTTCAACCTATTCCTCTCTCAGGGCATCAAATCTGTTAGTCAACCTAACAGGTTCTATATCCCTCCTACTCACACACTTACCCTGTCCTAACCTATCTATTCTACCAATGCTCATAGTTTAGAAATGAAAATAAATTCAATGACAATGTGAGTCAAAGGTGAGATAGGACTGGTTGTGGGTTGATTATTTCTATCAGAAATAGCATTTCTTAAAATATAAATAATTCTATAAAGCAAGGAGAAGTTGAGTCACTGTGGATAGATATTAGGGGCAGTAAAAATAGGATAATACACTTGGGAGCCTTTTACAGACCACCCGGACAGTCTGATTGTATTGACGAGTTAATAATCAGGGAAATAAGTAAATGATGTGAAGTAGATACAGTTATTCTTGTTGACTAATTTAAATTCTGTGGACTGGGAAAATATGATAGGAATGATATAACAAGTTGTAAGTTTATAGAATGCTTTGAGGATAATTTTTTTGACTCAATTTGTTAATAAGCCAACATATTAGATCTGGTTCTTTCAATGATGATCACTTGGTTCAAGAATTGACTGTCAGGGAAGCATTGGGAAATAGTGATCATCCAATGGTTCATTTTAACTTGGGAATATGAAAGGTAAAAAGGAAAGAATACTTATGAGATGTGGGACACTTTTAAGACTATATTAAACATAGTCCAGGAGCAGTGTATTCCAATGAAGACTATTAAGAAGAAGTGAAGGAAGCCATTGTGGTGGAATCAGGAGATAGGTAGGAAAATTTCTGAGAAGAAAAGGGCACATCAGAGATTACAAGGAGAAAGTATTGTTCACAATTTAAATCATTATAGATCGACCAGAAATGACCTAAATAAGATTATTAAGAGCAAAAGAACAGCAGAAATTAATTTAGCTCAAAATAATAATAAAGATCCAAGAAAATTCTTTAGATATCATAGAATCAATAACAAATCTAACCGTGATAAAATAGGGTTTATTGGATATGAAGAGGTTTTAAAAGAATCTGATGAGGAAATAGTAGAGGTTCTTAATGATCAATTTCTTCAGTATTTACAGAATAGAAACCAGATAGATTAATTGATGATAACTCTAGGTCATGGGAAGGAGTGTAGAATACCATTAATGTGAACAGGGTAATAATTAAAGGGCATATATTGGAGTTAAATACTAGTAAGGCATCGGGCCAGACAACATTCATTCTAGGTTACTCAAAGAATAATAATAAGTATTTATAATGCGCCCTTCAGGGCTGTTAGCCCTCACAGAGCGCAGGTTGTGTAGCAAATGTAGAGAAAATTTACAGGGAAGAGAAGGCAATTCTGAAGAGATGAGTCTTCAGGAGACGTTTAAAAGTAGCAAGGGAGGGAGAGGATCAGACTTCGACAGGAAGAGCATTCCAGAATCTAGGAGCACAAACTAAGAAGGAATGGTCACCCATAGAGCAGAGGACAGAACGAGGAGTATTCAGGATGGGAGCGAGGTTAGACCGGAGTGCCCGAGGAGTTTGACGACAGGATAGGGCAGACGAGAGATAAGGTGGAGCCTCAAGGTTTAGGGCCTTGTAGGTGATGAGAAGAATTTTATAGTGGGTACGGAAGCAAATAGGTAACCAGTGTAGATCCTGTAACAGAGGTACCGAAGGAGAAAACCAAGGGCAGAGAAGGAGGAGCCGGTCAGCATAGTTTTGAACTAGTTGTAAGGGGCAAAGTGACGCAGAAAGGAGATTCACTAGAAGAGAATTGCAATAGTCTAAGCATGAGGTGACGAAGGCAGGAATAGCAGTCTCAAAGCTACGTCAATCAAAATGGGATTGAACACGTGAAAAGTTGGGGAGGAAACTGCAGAAAGGCTTACAGATACGATGGATGTGCGGTTTAAATGAGAGTTGCTTGTCGAAAATAAGACCAAGATTACTGCCAGTAACAGAGAAGGAGACATTGGTTTTCCCAAGGTTAAGGGAGGGAAAGAGAGCTTTAGATTTCTCCACCATCAAAGCGGTATCAACAAGGAGAACTTTAGTTTTATCGTGGTTAAGTTTGAGAAAGTTGGTAGACAGCCATTCGTTTATGGAGGTGTAGGCTGAAAGGAGCTTAGTAATTGATTGAGCGAAGGACACAGGGGGATGAGGAAAGGTATATCTGAGTGTCATCAGAATAGAGGTGGAAGGACAGGCCCAAATCACAAAGAAGGGAGCCAAGAGGAAGTAAGTAGATGCAAAAGAGGAGAGGACCAAGGACTGAGCCCTGAAGCACCCCAAAATGAATGGGTGTGGGCTCGGAGAGGTTATCGAGGGCAACTGACTGAGTGTGGGAGGAGAGGAATGAGCGGAACCAATCAAGTGCAGTGCCCGAGAGACCAACAGAAGTTTGAAGACAATCAAGGAGGACAGTGTAGTCAATGGTGTCGAAAGCAGAGGAGAGGTCTAGGAGGACTAGAATGGATGTACAGCACCTATCGGCAGGTCTACATAAACCGTCTGTGTCAAGGAATAGGCCGAGGGGTGGTTGGAGTTTTCCCCCCGACTCTTATATATATCCTATTATTCTGAATGCGAAGGAGTCATCGTACTACTCCTTATACTTCGTTTGGCCCATGCCCTGAATGGGTTTATTGACTCAGAGTGCTTAGAGGTTGGCTATGGAGGGATTGGAATGAACTTTGCCAGAAAGCGACCCAAAGGAAGTTAGATACACAACAATATGAAAATAAAGTTTTAATGAACACTAAACAAGAAAAAAATTATATATATATACAAAATAAGGTACTTTGAGAGATAAATTAATAAGTGAATCTCAGATATCTGACTTTGCTTGTAAATAACTATTCACTATGTAAATCCCTATATGCTTGTAATGTTGGTAAACTTTGTGGTGAAGTTGGGGAATGTGAAGGGGAAAGGTTACCTTGGAACCTGATGTTCAGGTTGCACTGGTGAGTAAAGGTGGTGAGATAAGGTAGGTTCTCAAGGGACTGACCTGATCCCACAATTCCATCATGATTCTGTTAAAGAGGGCCCCACACTTGTGAACTCTGAGGAATCTTGGGCACCTCTGTGATGGGGTGGGGGCGAAGTGACCTATCAATGCGTAGGGTCACTGAGAAAAGCTGAGATGTAGCTTTCTCACTTAGGGAACCAGAGTGTGGCTGTTTGTAGCTTGGGCTCTGAAAATGTGAGTATGAGCCAGGTCGGCACTGACTTGCAGACCAATGAGTTAAGGAGCCTCCCTAACTGGGACCGATCTCCTCTCTGAAGACTTGGTGCTTCGACAAATTACCACAACACTGAGATAGATGGCAATTCCTGCCCCACAGACGCTGTGCAAGCTCTACTACCAAGGGTTAAAAGAATTCATCTTTTATACTTGAAACTTGGGAGAGGTTCACATGGCTCCGGAAGTAGATTTGATATCAAGTGCCCTTCTTCGGGTGAGAGAGGCTTGATTATCTCCTCCATTTTGTCCTTTGCAAACTTCTGGGAACCACCTGAAGCCAAGATGGGCTCCCATTTATCGATAACCAGTCCAGGACAGAATTCGGTGATTAGCTGAAATGGTCGCCAGGTTCTTCCGACGGGAGACCATCGGATATCAGGCCGGAAGGGGATGGTTTGATAACCGGCCCGCCCGGATGGGAGGTGGGGAAACGTGGGACCATTCGGCTATTCTCCTACAGTCTGAAACATTAAGAATAGCAGTTTCACTAGAGTGCTTTGCTTTGAACCCCAATTGGTATGTTTCATTGATATTGCAGTTAAAAATATGGCCATTAAGGCGAGAGAAAACCACTCTCTCGAGGATCTTAGAGAGGAATGGAAGCTGTGAGATAGGGCAATAGAGTATATAAATAGTAATTGTTTATAGAATATCCACATTTGTTTGTTTTTTTACCAAATCATTTCTGTGACTTATAGGGGCGCAAAATCATTTCTGCGATTCGTGGGGGTAGAGCTGACATCATAACTGAATGAATAATGAATTTGTATTTTTTTTTCACTTAAGATCCCTTTATATTTATTTTTTCATATATTTTCCAATTTTTTTTCACTATTTTTATATATTTAAATAAACTTAGCTAGATCTTTTAGAGGAACTAGTTTTTGTGGGGAAGAGACGATCTTTTATAGAGGAATCTCAGTTTCAATATGAATTCTTCATGTACAACTTCCCCTAAAGCTGTTCTACAACTTTCCGGTTTATTTAGTGATCAAGACAAATTAATAACATTGGTATTTGGCCGATCATAAATTAATTAAAGTATATAAAAAGCATTTTCAATGGTAAATATAAAGATCGGCGGTGCATCCAAAAAAGTATAAATTGTGTCTGTATATTTCATTCCCCCATGCATTCATATTCATGCACGTTTGTGAGTCCTAATTCAAATATACCCAGCGCCATTTTTATACAAAAATGCCTGAAAATAACCAAATGAAAAATGCTGTGGGAATACTTCTGAAATAGTGATGAGGAAAGCGTGGAATCTTTCTTTAATTCCATGATGAAGTCCCAGTTCATGGCTATACAGGGATTCTTCCTTGTGCTTCGAATTGTAACAAAACAAATAAAATATAAACATTAGAGATGGATACTGGAAGAGGTGCAAGGAAAAAGAGATGTAAGAGATGTGATTATGAGGGGAGGCTGAATGCAGGTGAGCTCTGTGGAAGCTGTGAGTACGCGAGTAGGACACCATCCCCAAGGCACAAAGCAAGAGAAGAGAAGATAGCAACACAGGAACAAAGGGGAGCAGAAACACTGAAGAAGTGGGGCGGAGTACGCCAGTAGGACACCATCCCCAAGGCACAAAGCAAGAGAAGAGAAGATAGCAACACAGGAACAAAGGGGAGCAGAAACAGTGAAGGAGTGGGGCGGAGATCAATTAATAGAGCAGCAGCAAAAACACAATAGTGATGTGTGTAAAGGGTGGAGGGAAAAAGTGAAAAATGGGGAAGCAGGCATTTTATGTGACGACTGTGTGAGTGTTGGTACCATGCGGGGTGTGAAAAGGTTTCAAACAAGGAGATGAAGGTACTTTGCAAAGTAAACACCTCACTGAGCTGGTTCTGCAGAAGCTGTAGGGGTAACATGAAAGTTATGAGGAAGAAAATTGGGAAATGAAGCAATAGATAAAGAGATTAAAAGAGGAGAGGGAAGCCTGGAAAGAGAGACTGACGTCTTTAGAGAATAAAATGGAAAAATTCAAAGAAAAGATTACAGAGGGATGGGAGGTACAAATCAATGGAGCAGGTAGTATAAATATAAGAGAATTAAAAGGAGAACTGGTAAAACATGTGATAGAAGAATTTAGGGAAGAGGAGGATAAGAAAGCAAGGAAAAGTAATCTGGTGATATATGGGATGAAGGAATCTGAGAAGGAGAGAGGACAGGATAGAGAGAAAGAGGATAAGGACACCACAAATACATTATTCAAAGAGGAGGTGGATATAGAGAAGAATGTGGAAATAAAGCAGGCAATAAGGTTAGGAAAGAGAAGAGAGGGGGAAAATGAACAGGATAGGCCTAGACCACTTCTAGTTAAGCTAGAAGAGAGCGAGGAGAAATCCTGGATATTGAAAAATGCGAGAAAACTGAGCAGGTCAGGTAAGTTGGAAGTAAAGAATATAAAGAGAGCAACTGAGGTTAAAAAAAGAAGAGGGAGAAAGAGGATGGTTTATAAAGGGAGGAAGACTAATAAGGGGAGAAAATTTTTAAAATCTCCAAGGGGAATAGGAAGTATAGGGATAAAAAGTAGAGTCAGCAAGGGTCAAGATATGGTTGCTGAATGTACAAACATTAACAAAGCAGAAGTTGGCAGAATTGAATAGTGGATTAGAAGAGAATATACTAATGTGCCTAACAGAGACAAACCAAAGAAGAGAAAACCTACAATATGATGATGGAATAGACAGAGTTACAAGTGATAAAGAGGAGGAGGATAAAAAGGGAGGAGGACTGGCTATTATAAGTAAAAAGAGCGGTAATATTACATACTGAAAACAAGCAACAACAGATAGGAATATATTGGATGTAGTAATGAAGGTAAGAGAGAAAGAGATGAGACTGATCTTGGTATACATGCTCACAAGAAATAATTGAGCGAAATAAAAGGATACAAATGGAATTATTAAGAATTATAGGCAAGGAGACAAGACCATTGATAATGTTAGGGGATTTTAATGCACACTTGGGATTCTTGGGAGAGCAAGAGATTAACAAGAATGGAGAAATAGTAATGGCATTACTGGAGAAGGAAGACCTGATCCTAGTTAATGCCACAGAAGCATGCGAAGGGACCTACACATGGACAAGAAGAAATAGAAAAAGTGTGATTGACTTTGTAATGACAAACAAAGGTTTTAACTTGATAGAGAAAATGAAAATAGATGAGGAAGGAGAAATTATAGATTTCTCAGACTACAATTTGATTATATGTGAGACCAATATAAAGCCCAAGAGAGAGAGAAAAGGAAAGATAGATACAAAGGAAAGGCTGTATTATACCAAAGAGGCAAACAAAGTACAAAGATATGTGGAAGAAGTGGAAGGAAGTATAAAAGTAAATAGAGTAGAAAATATAGAGACTTTTGACTTAATTGTAGAGGATTGTACTAAAAAAGAACTACAAAGGAAGATAAAGATAAAAACAGTGGAGGGAGGAGGCAAGGTCGAAGAACCACCATGGTTCACTAGAGAAATAGAGACGGAGATAAAAAGGAGAAGGCAACTGAACAAGATACATGAGGACAGAGGAAGGGGAAAATAAGGAAACAGCATTCCAAGAGTATACAAAGCAGAAGAATAAGGTTAAAAAGATAATTAAAGAAAGGATAACCAATCATGAGAAAAATTTGACAAAGCAGATTAAAGAGGAAAAAAATAGCAGGAAGACCTGGGAATACATAAACCAACTAAGGGGACAGGAGAGAAAAGTAAAGAATATAGATATACAGAAAAAAAGAAACAGAAAAGAAAGAAGAGAAAGCAAAACCTGAGAAGCTAAGCAGGGAGGCAGGAATAGAAAGGATTAAAAGACTTGTGGGGAAGAATATACAAGAATCAAGAGAACAAAATAGGAACAGTATGGACAGAAGTAAGAAAGAGAAAGTATGAACAGGAAATGGAAAACCAAACTGTTAAGAAAGATATGAGAGGAGAGTATAGATTCCCATGGTACTTGAGAGAGCACATGGATGCAGGGATAATGGTAAATAATCTACAATTATAGAATAGAGGAACACATGGAAATGGTAATGAATATAAAGAGGTATATAAGACCGATGAAAATGTACGGAATAACAGGGGAGGAAGTACAAAAGGCATTGAATAGGATTAGAAGAAACAAAGCGGGGGACTAAGATCCAACCTGTATCAAAACTTAGAGAAGAGCCAAGTAGTGAAAACAAAATTAACAGAGATATATAATGATATACTGGAGAAGAGGATAGATGTGGAGAAATGGAAAGTGACGATAACAAAAATGATACCTTAAGAAAATAAACCAACGGAGGAAGAATTGAGGCCTATTGCACTTGGTAATTGTTCAGGCAAAATATTTATGAATATTTTAAAGGAGAAAATTGAAGAACACATGATAAATGAGGAGAGAGAAGGAGGTTCAGGCAGGGTTTCCAAGAGGGGGCAGAGTAGATGACAACTAAGTAATTCTGCAATATTGTATAGAGGAAACATACAAGAAAAAGGAAAGCCTGATAGTAACATAAATAGATTTTAGCAAAGCATATGACTCAATAAAAAGGGAAAAGGTAATAGAAGCATTAATGAAATATAAAGTAAATGAAAGGATAATAGATATAATAAGCAAATTATACACACAAGACAAAACAATTATGGAAATAAGTAATGGAGATAGGATCGAATTTGAAGTCTCAAGTGGCATAAAACAGGGATGCACAGCCTCTACTGTACTATTTAAACTAATAACATATTTAATATTAGAAGAAGTGGAAGAATGTAATGTAGGTTTTGAAAATGAGAAGTTCAAGTTGAGAATGCTTTACTTTGCAGATGATGGATTAATTCTGAGTAGGAACATACTGGAGGAAGAATAGAACATTAAAAATTTTATAAGAATAAGTGAAAAATATGGGCTAAAGATAAACCTAAGCAAGAGCAAGAATATTCTATTTAATATAAAAGCAAATGAACAACCAGAAGAAATTGGAGGAGTAGGGGTAGTGACAGAAATAAAATACCTGGGAGTGGTAATTAATAAAGGAAGAATTTTTTCAGGAGACAAAGGGAAGTAATGAAAGAAAAGGTGATTAGGATGGCATATAATGCATAATCAGTAATAAAAAAGAGCTGTAACAAACTGATGGTAGGGAAGACCTTCTGGAAGGCAGTGGCATTGCCAGGAATATTATATGGAGGAAAGGTGGTTGGATTTAGTAAAATAGAAATAGAAGAGCTTCAGAAAATTGAGAATAGAGCATACAGTGATTTTAGGGGCATAGCAGGGAGATGTGGTTGAGGTTTTAAGAGAAAAGATAGGGGCAACATCAATGGTAGCAAGAGTGATGAAGAGAAAGCTTACATATTACAGAAGCATAGTAACAGAGAAAGAACAAGTTAGAAATGAACTGTTGAGAAGAATACTTGAGGACATGAGAGAAAAAGGATATTTTGATTTTATGAATGAAGTGGAAAAATATAAAAAGGAATTAAAACTGAGGGAAGCACAGGTAGTAAAAATAGGTGAAGATGAGATGAAGAGGGAAGTGAAAAAATGGGATATGGAAGAGTGGAGAAGAGCATTGCAAAAGAAAAACAGTGTAAGGATATATTGTATGAATAAGAAGGATATTGAAGAAAAGAGATGGTATGATAATACATACGGAGCAATCCTCATGTATAAGGCAAGGACTAACACACTGAAATTAAATGATAGAAGAAGATTTAGTGGTGGGGAAGTGGGGTGTGAAGTGTGTGGATGGGGCATGAAAAATCTGCAGCACTTCATTGTAAATTGTGAAGGTTATGAGCTGGAGAGGCAGGGGGTAAGAGTACTGCAGAGACCACATGAGGAGGATGAAGAGTGAATGTTGGGGAAATTCTTATTTGAAAGAGATGAAGTGAAAATGGAGAAACAAAGAAATTTTGAAAAAAATGATAATGAAAAGGAAAATACTTACAGCTAGAAGATAAGAAAAGCCAAAAAGGGGAGCTGTTACAAAAGCAATCCCCGAACAGCATTCAAGTCAAGTCAAGCAAACTGCGGGGCAGCCACAAATTCAGTCCCAGACCAGACGGATCTACTGAAGATCGAGTTGCAGGCTGGGTGCAGTGGTGGACTACCATGACTGTGAAGAGGCTCTTCTAGACCATCTAAGTAAACTAAGTGGTAAATATATAAATTAGCGGCTCAGCCCAAAAAAGTAGATTTTTGTGTGTTTATATTTCATTCACCCCCGCCTGAATATTCATGTACCTTTGAGTCCTATTCAAAATATAGCAGACGCCATTTTTTTTGTAAAAAAAATGCCTGAAACTAAACAAATGAAAAATGCTGTTTACTTACTTTATTGTGGTGGGTATACTTCTGAAATATCGATGAGGAAAGCGTGGAATCTTTCTTTAATTCCCGTTTTGGTAAATGGGAATCGCTTGCAGAAAATGGCAGTTGTGAGATAGGCATCAAACTGGTCACTTTTTCTTCCGTATGTGTCATGTTTAGTTTTAGAACATCTAAATTCAAAATGAGAGGCGATATCTAATGCCCGGCCACAAACCTCACAATCAATTTTAGTAAATTATGAAAGTCCAAAGTTTAAAAATTTATCTTGATCAGAAAATAGAGTTAATAATTCAGCAATAGACGACAGGGACTCTTCACAAATGGATTCCATTTTCAAACTGCGTAAAATGCGACTGTACTACACCCAAATGGCTAAAAAAAAATAGTTTCTTTAAACAATCTAGTTAAATAGATTTAAATGTATAAAAAAAAGTAATAAAAATAGTAAAAAATATGGTAACACTTCAGATTTGGGGCGCACGGTAGGTGGCGCTGTTAGTAGGCTACAATTTTGGGCTACAACATATCTCTTATGACGTCAGACGGTAGCTTCAGATGTGACCAATCACGGTGTTATATTTTTTTGTTGTTTGGGGGATTTGTAACTTTTAGTCTGTATTATTTACTAAATATTTATGCCTCTGCTCGTTTATATTTTTTTTCTAAGTTAGGTAAGGTTTCTTGATGTCTTTTATTGTTTTCATATTTTTTGTTTCGCAGGGAATGATAACAGCTTCTACTGGCAACGTCGTAGCTATAAATAGAACCCGCTTAGCATTTGTTTCTCTTTGGTTATGGCTTTTTCGTGCTCTAGTTGTGCTTCTTCGTTATTTGAATTCGGGTTTATTTTGCATAAACTAATCAAGAAACCTATAAAAGTGAGTATCGTTTGTCATTTTGTTAGGTTTTTCTGCCAGTAAAAAGCTGTTGGGAAAAAACCCAGTAAATTCAAGGGGACTGCTCATGGGGGAGATATCACTGCGGAGGGACCACCCTGCGATGATCCTGAGTTTCAATCAATTGGGAGGGGTCTGGGAGGCACAGCCCCCCAGTATATACTCATATACAAAAAAATATAACACCGTAATTATTCAAATCTGACGCTAGTGTCTGACATCATGACATATATTGTAGCCTATAAACAGCGTCCCCTACCATAACATAACAATTTCACGGATGACCAAAGCAACAAGGGCCTATCAAAGGTCATCCGCCTCCGTCAAAACCCACCCACAAAAAGCACCATCACCAGGGAAAGACAAAATCAAAGTCCCCCACAATATAATATAACAGATGACAAAAGCCACAAGGGCTCATCATAGGTCATCCGAGTCAAACTGCCTCTTTTTTAAGGCACCAAAACTCCCAGGAAAACTACATCCAGAGGATTGCGTCCAGAAACAAGGGTATCACCAATCAAGGCTTGTCAAGAACTAAATCATGCAGCTATAGATATATACAAACAATATTAATATATACAAAACCTAGGAACCATCACAACCTTCCCTCCCCATAAACTCATCCAACCTACTCTTAAATACATTTAAATTTGGACTACCTACTACCCTCCGCAGCAATTTGTTCCAGAAGTCCACCACTCGAATGGTAAAAAAATATTTTCTTAAATCCAACTTACACCCTTGCTTTTTAATTTTCAAGTGGTGACCTCTAGTCTGATTTCTATCATCTAACTCAAAAAACTTGCTAACATCCAATTTATCTATCCCGGAAAAAATTTTAAACAGCTCAATCATATCCCCTCACACACACACCTCCTTTCGAACGAGAACATATTTAATACCCTCAGTCTATCTATATATTCAAGGTGCCTCAGGGAAGGAATAATCTTTGTTGCCCTCCATTGCACTGACTCAAGAAGGTTAATATTGTGTCTAAAATGTGGGGACCATGCCTGTATACAGTACGCTAGATGTGGCCTAACATAAGAGTTATAGTGTTTAAGAATAACCTCCTTACTTTTGTAACTGACATTTCTCTTAATGAAACCCAGCACTCTATTTGCCCTATTTCTTGCTTCAATACACTGCTTAGAAAACCTTAAAGACTTATCTATTACTACTCCTAGATCTTTCTCATCCTCTACTAGGCTCAGCCAATGCCCATCCATTTCATAGTTAAATTCTCTATTATCTTTTCCCATGTTAATAACTTTGCACTTATCAAGGTTGAAAGTCATTTGCCACTTATGTGCCCAGGATAACAATTTATTTAAATCTCCCTGCACTTTAAAATTATCATCAATATCTTTAACTACAGCTGCTAATTTGGTATCATCCGCAAAAATTAACACTATTATTAACTGCCATCCCCAAGATCGTTTATATAGATGACAAATAATAATGGACTGAGAACTGATCCCTGAGGAACCCCACTGATAACATCCCTCCACTCTGACTTTACACCATTTAGCACTACCCTTTGCTTCCTGTCTTTCAGCCACTCAGCTATCCAATTTGAAACACCATCACATATCCCAATCATTTTTAATTTATGAACTAGTCTCCTATGTGGTACCTTATCAAATGCTTTACTAAAATCTAAGTAAATTATATCTACATTTTCTCCCTTATCTACTTGATCTGTTACAAACTCCAGAAAGTCTAGTAAATTAGTCAAACATGATCTACCTGATCTAAACCCATGCTGAGCATCGCTGATTAACCCCTCCCTCTCTAGATGTTGGCAAATCCCTTTTTTAACTATTTTCTCAAGAATTTTACAGACTACAGGAGTTAGGCTAACCGGTCTAAAGTTATGTGGATCCTCTTTACTACCCTTCTTGAAAATGGGGACTACATTCACTCTCTTCTTTAAAAAAATTTCCGGGATAGATAAATTGGATGTTAGCAAGTTTTTTGAGTTAGATGATGGAAATCGGACTAGAGGTCACCACTTGAAAATTAAAAAGCAAGGGTGTAGGTTGGATTTAAGAAAATATTTTTTCACCAATAGAATGGTAGACTTCTGGAACAAATTACTGCAGAGGGTAGTAGGTAGTCCAAATCTAAATGTATTTAAGAGTAGGTTGGATGAGTTTATGGGAAGGGAAGGTTGTATATATCTATAGCTGCATGATTTAGTTCTTGACAAGCCTTGATTGGTGATACCCTTGTTTCTGGATGCAATCCTCTGGATGTAGTTTTCCTGGGAGTGTGGATGCCTTAAAAAAGAGGCCGTTTGACTCGGATGACCTATGATGAGCCCTTGTGGCTTTTGTCATCTGTTATATTATATTGTGAGGGACTTTGATTTTGTCTTTCCCTGGTGATGGTGCTTTTTGTGGGTGGGTTTTGACAGAGGCGGATGACCTTTGATAGGCCCTTGTGGCTTTTGTCATCCGTGTAATTATGTTATGTTATGTTAAGGTGTTCCTGACGCAACATTGGCGAATAATTTTTCTGATTTCTTCTGTAATAAAATAAATACTATTGTAAATAATTTTAGTGAAATAGTGATATATGACAGTGTTAGAGCAGAAACTCCTGATTCCAGATTAACTGACTTCACTGTGATAAACTTGAACACTCTAAAATCTATTGTTACAAGGATTAAACAAACTCACTGTGAAAATGATCCTCTGCCAGTGCGTGAAATAGTGCATAGTAATAACTTTGACAAAATTTTAGATATCTTTGTTGACATTGTGAACTGCAGCATAAATGATCATGTATTTCCACAGTCAGAAAAGAAAGCGATTGTAAAGCTGATAATCAAGGAAAGCCTAGACTCGCAATGCTTGAGCTCTTTCAGGCCTGTCTCAAACTTAACGTTTCTGTCAAAAGTGATTGAAAGTGTGATCCTTGATCAAATATGGGATCACTTGAGTGTAACACATGCTCTTCCGGACAGCCAGTCAGCATACCGAAGACTTTACTCCACGGAAACAACACTGTGCTCTGTGATAAATGATTTACTCATGCGAATGGACAATGGGAAGTGAGGTATTCTAATTTTGCTTGACCTGAGTGCTGCAATCAACACTGTTGTACATGAGCTGCTATTCAATGACTGTAAAACCATTGGTATTGAAGGTAATGCATTGTCCTATCTGCAAAGTTATCTTACAAACAGAACTTATCGTGTGCAGATTCATAGTGAATTCTCTGGAGTTAAGCCTCTTGAGAGGGGTGTCCCTCAGGGAAGTGTATTAGGCCCGATACTTTTTTGCATATATACCATTGAACTTTCAAAAATTTTAACTGATCACGGAGTAAGTTTTAAGTTGTTTGCTGATGACACTCAATTCTATCTGACACTGAATGATGTAGTGCATGCTGAGGAGAAAATTAGCAGTCTGTTAAGGGATGTTGGAAAATGGATGGAGCATAAACAATTGAAATTAAATGAGCAGAAAACTGAGTGTTTATTGGTTGGCAGAAGAACAGACCTTGGTAGACTGGACATTCAAAGGCTCAGTATTAACGGAAATGACATGGTTGTAAATACTGAAGTGAAGGATCTGGGAGTCCTGGTTGATAGTGAACTGTCATTCAAAAGCCAGATAAATCAGACCATGAGAATATGTGCCTATCATCTGAGAAACATTGCTTTTGTTAGAAAGTATATCTTGATTCAAAAACAACAAAGATGTTAATTCATAATCATGTGATCACTAAACTGGACTATTGCAATTCTCTATACTATGGGCTACCAAACTACTTGCTTCGGAAATTGCAACTCATGATGAATAGAGCAGCACGACTGATAAAGGGTTTGCCAATCCGTGAAAGTATTACTCCAGCCTTAATTGATCTGCACTGGTTGCCAATTAAAGCAAGAATAATATATAAACTGTGTGTAATGGTATACCAGGCTTTGAACTATGGAAAGCCTCAATATATGAGAGACTTATTGGTAGATTTCCATGTAGATACCAATATATCACTTCGGCATGGAAACATACTAAACCAATTGAATGAGCCACCGTGTAACCATGAATTTGGCTTCAGAGCATTCAAAATGAGTGCACCAAGGCTCTATAACAAACTACCTATTAGCGTGAAAGAAAGTGTCAACATCAAGTCCTTCAAGAAGTCCCTGAAAACACACCTGTTCAGGGAGTGTTACAACTTGGAAGATAGCACTGTTAGACAAGAATACAAGTGCTAAATTGTTTGAGGGCGGCAATGATGAGCAATCACATCAGTGAATGGAGCGTGGCCGAGAAACTTCACAACAAGTAACAAGTAAGTAACATGATGTAGTTAAAGCATTCGGTAAACATGTAGACGAGCGGCCCAGCCGGAAAAAAATTATTTTGCGTAAATATTATCGTTCCCCCATTTCTGAATATTCATGCGTGTTTGAGTCGTCTGACATCATACCTCCCCCCCATTATAATTCGCAAAACGATTAAAGGCGCTGACATGTTGTAGTTAAAGCATTTACCTATGTAAATGTCAGAACATTATAAAAATTAGGATATACTGGGGACAAAATGATTAAAGGCACTGACATGATGTAATTAAAGCATTCGGTAAACATGTAGACGAGCGGCCCGGCCGTAAAAAATTATTTTGTGTAAATATTATCGGTCCCCCGTTTCTGAATATTCATGCACGTTTGAGTCGTCTGACGTCATACCTCACCCTCATTATAATTCGCAAAACGATTAAAGGCACTGACATGTTGTAGTTAAAGCATTTGGTAAATATGTAGATTAGCGGCCGAGCCGGGAAAAAAAATTTGGTGTAGAAATATTATCGTTCACTTGTGTCGGAATATTCATGTGCGTTTGAGTCCTTTTTGAATTATTATTCTATAAACAATTAGGATTATATACTGGGGGGCTGTGCCCCCCAGTGAGGTATGTCGTCTGACATCATATCTCCCCCCCATTATAATTCGCAAAATGATTAAAGGCGCTGACATGTTGTAGTTAAAGCATTTGGTAAATATGTAGGTAAACATGTAGATTATCGGCTCGGCCTGAAAGAAAAAATTTTGTGGAAATATTATCGTTCACCCGTGTTTGAATCTTCGTTCGCGTTATCGTTCACTTGTGGTTGAATATTCATGCGCATTTGAGTTTTGTTCGAATGCTAGTTGCCTTCTTTCTTTTTTTTAAATCTCGAAATTAAACCCACCAAAAATGCTGTTAACGTAGGCTATTTTAGTTACCAAATTGCCCAAAAATAACCAAACGAAACACTTTGTTTCCCGTACTTAAATGCAGTGGCTATACTTCCAAAATAGCGAAGAGGAAAGCCTATTTATTTTGCGCGTCTGCGCCCTATTCGAAATCTAGCTGACTTGAATCACATTTTATTTTTGATCATCTAAATTCGAAGTTAGGGTTCCCATCTAATGCTTGGCCACAAATGTCGCATTCACTTTTAATTTACACTAAATTATACACATCCAAAAAGGTGTTTAATTTATCTTTATCAGAAACTAGGGTTAATAATTCCGCAATAGCCGACGGACAAAATTCAGGATTCGATGATTATTTTCAAACTGCGTAAAAGGGGAATATTTGACACCCAAACTGCTAAAAAACAAGTAGTTCCTTGAAATGATCTAGCCAATTACATTTAAATGTATAAAAGAAGGTAACAAAAATAGTAAAATGGGGAAAAATATATGGAAAAATAAAAATGACTCTGAATGAGGATAATAAAAAGCTATTTAGTAGAAAAGAAAAATTGATATCAAGCATTTCTGATGTCATACCCCCCCCCCCACCCCTATTATAATTTGCAAAACGATTACAGACGCTGACATGATGTAGTTAAAGCATTCACCTCTGTAAACGGCAGAACATTATAACAATTAGGATTATATACTGGGGGGCTGTGCCCCCCCCAGACCTCCCCCAATTTAATGAAACTCAGGATCATCGTAGTATGGTCCCCCCCTTGTGCTTACCCCCACACGAGCCGTCCCCTTAAATGTACTCCCAAAACGTGAAACATTTTGGAACACGGACAAAAAAACTAGGGTTTATCTGCCGGGATCGGCCGGGCCAATAATCTACATATTTACCAATATGTAGATTAGCCGCCCAGCCGGAAAAATAATTTGTGTGTAAATATTATCGTTCACTCGTGTCGGAATATTCATACGCGTTTGAGTCCTTTTAGAATTATTATTCTATAAACAATTAGGACCCCCCCCCCCAATTTAATGAAACTCAGGATCATCGTAGTGTAGTCTCCCCATTGTGTTTACCCCCACACGAGCCGTCAACTTAAATGTACTCCAAAAACGTGAAACATTTTGGAACACAGACGAAATAGCACATCCCATCATTCGCGCCGATAATCTACATATTTACCAAGCATTTACCTATGTAAACGTCAGAAAATTATAATGAAACTCAGGATCATCGTAATGAAGTCCACGCATCGTGTTTATCCCCCCACGAGCCATCCCCTTTAAATGTACTCCAAAAACGTGAAACATTTTGGAACACGGACGAAATAGTACATCTTATCGGCCGGGCCGCTCGTCTACATATTTACCCGAAATAGTACGTCCCATCGTTCGAGCCGCCAATGTACATATTTCCCAACTCAGCAAGTAAGGAAGTGTTCTCGTTCAGTAAATTGGTACCTTCGCTCTTATGAAGTTCGACTTGATTCATTAGGCTTATTTTACACTGTATATCGAAAATAAATATAAATTACACTAATCGTAGAACAGCAGCTGTCTAAAAAAGAACGAAATTTACATTGATTGCCAAAATGGGTATACCCCAAAATGTCCTAAATGAAGCCTCATAGAGCGAATGATTACGTGTTAAATAATTTCTCAATACCAGAAACGATTGGGTCAGTGATAGTAATTTACAACAATAAAAGAAAAGCGTTCGAAATAATAAAACCGCGTTTTTTGATCGCATTGAAGAAATAAATAAAAAATTTACCTGTTAAAATGATGGTAAAAATCCAAATTGAAAGGAGAAAACTTTATTCATCCTGCATTGTTTCATGTTATAAAAACTAATTATATTTAACAAAAAAAACACTCCTTTTTTCTAAACGACCTAAGTTTTAAGGGCTACTGATGTGTTTTGTTTCTCTGAGTAAATAAAGAGAATTATTTGTGTTTTATATATAAAGTCGTGCATATTATGACTACATATTTTCGTACATAGATAATGATAAGTTTCAAGTGAAATAATAGCTAAAACTGTTAATTACGTCAGTCAGACCACATTGTTGGTGTGTGGCACCCATATTGCAGGATAGATAGGCCCAGTGAGGAACCCCCACAATTGGTTGTTCAATGGATCTATGAAATCCTAAGATTGAAGACACAGATTAATTAATTAGGTAATATGACAGGTAATAAGTAGTAAACCATTGTAAAAATAGAGAAATACATATATCAAGGTTTATCATTTTCAGTTTTACTTTACCTCTTTTGGGAAGAATAAACATTCAGTATCGTCTGCTGGATCAGAGCTCTGATTGAGTGCTTAAAAATTCGAAAAATGGATTTCAGCCGTGTTTATGTACAAACGGTTGGAGCGTTATTAACCTTTTAAATCTATCATGGCACTGATTGGACAATTATTACAGTGCTTATGTCTAAAAGCTGATTGGTCATTTGGTTAACGCTAAGGCTGTTATTCCAAAAATAAACATAAGTATGACCATTAAATGTATATCAATCCTGATTGGTTGAATTTTTGTAGTGTTGTGAGTAGATGAAATGACTATTTATATAGGTGTACTTTTGTGGAAAAGACAGTCAGAAAAGTCATTATTATTCAAGAAGAGAAGTTTTCATTACTGTTCGCCATTTCGAAGCTTATTCCAGCTATTTACCTAGGAATAAAGAATCCATATATATATATATATATATATATATATATATATATATATATATAAATTAATAAATATATATATATAAATATATATATATATATATATATATATATATATATATATATATATATATATATATATATATATATATATATATATATATATATATATATATATATTCCTTCATCCGATAAAGAAGCGTTTGATGACTCAACCAGGCCTACGAGGCCACGAAAGAGAATACTTTACGACAGACCCTATAAAATAAACCATGGTAATTTGATAGGATCGGCCAGCCCGATCTGAAAATGTGTACAGATACTCGAGAGATGCACACATATCTGACGACTCCGCCCATCGGTCAGCGGAGAGGCCAAGAAGTGAGTTTCCTGTCGTTAGCTCCGCCCCACGCCTTGAGATGAGAAAAATGAGCCCCCGCCCTTAAGCAAGGAACTATAAATTAATGAACTTAAACATTCAAAGAGGGCAGTTAAGTCATTCAACCGAGTAGACTCAGAAAATAAAGATAGACAGATGGTACAAATTTGTGCTTAACGTATGTTTTACGGCCTTTCCTATGGCTTTAGAATCATCTTTCAAGGTTTATTAGTTCCAATAATCCCAAATTTTGGATAAGTACTTTTTAATCCCTAATTCTGACCCAACGGCCGGAAATTATTCCCAAATCATTATAATCCTCTGCTAAATTGATATATTTCAAAATGTGTGGATGAGCGGAGTTACAAGCTGCCATCTTTTGACATCATAATTCTAGCCCAAATAGAAACCCTGTTCTGCCTCTGACTGTACCCACTCAACCCCAAAATTTATAAATTCAGCCATATAGCTTTTTTCTCATTCTCTTACGAGTTGTTGAAGACGCTGTTTGTATAAAAAAAAAAAATTTGTTTCGGGCAAATTTATTACGCCTTTTGTAACGCGCATAGGTGAAAACTTTGATTCGGAGAAATGGGCAAACAAATTAAAATGAAGAAAAAATGTTAAAAACTCGCCTAGAAAAAAAGAATGAAGAGACAAAAGCTCAAGTAGAGCAAATAGAAGAACATGAACCCATTCCTGGTCTTAGTAGGGTTTCAAACCCATTTCAGGAGATTCTACTTGAGGTTTCAGGGTCTGCTGAAAATTCTACAACAGAAGAAAAAAATCGTATGCAGAAAGAGAAAAATATGTGCAAAAATAAACAAAAAATATTGTAGAAAATATTAAAAAATTTCAAATAATGATATATTTTTGTTCAAATAGGCTGTCCGCTTTATTACAATTTATAAACAAAAATCGCAATTGTCACGCCTGAAAAAGCAGCCTGTGATGATAATAATTTATTGAAATGTAAATCATGCTTATATGTTTAAAAGATATTAGAAGAAAAGTATGTATATAATTAAAGAAATACTGAACAAGAACTAAGGACATCCTATTATTGCATTACCAAAGATTTGGCTATACAAGCTACAAAGAGCTAACAGTGACCCAAAGAAAGAAACCAATGATAAACGAAGATTTATAAAAACTTTTAAAAATTTAAAATCATTATTGGATAAAAAAGTAGATGAGTGCAAAGATATTATTAAAAATTCGATTTTTTATTATTATAGTGAAAAATTAAATATCTTGCCGGACAGAGGTGGGCACTAAATACATTAAAATATTAAATACAAGAGAAAAATCAATTTAATATTTAAATACATTAAATGTATTTAGATACATTTTTAAATACATTTCAAATACATGATATATAATGACGATCAATAAGGACCCTTGGTATCACAACGAAAAAATTATCGATTAAAACGTGATTGTATATTATAATTACTTATGTAGGATTTTATGACCAATGGAGTTAGTTTCTACAAAAAATAGAAAGTTCCATAGAATGAAATTTCAGTTAGCTATTTATATCAGCATTACATTTAAGTGATATCCGTTGCTGAAATGTTTCGTCAGATAAATAACTCTGTTTTAGAGATAAGGTCCATTCTTCTAAAAAGAAGAGTCGTTCCACAGGAGCTGATGACGGGAGACTGGTGTTGTATTTAATAAATAACTTTTTTATGTTTGGATATCAATCTAAACTTTGAAGTGTTTTATTTGAATCTTGAAGGTAACTGAACAATTCTAATTCTGCGGTTGATCGCGTTTAAGTGGGTTTTGTAAATCCAAAATAATCGTCACTGTCCGATACACCACTGGATCATTCAGCTTCGGGTCCCCTCTGCAAAACTTTCAATCACTTGAATCATAATATTTTGAACAGAGTCTTGGTGGAATGAACTGTCCCATGAAATACTAATATCTAACCAGCGGAGTTTGAAGAACGGATTGCTTGTTGATGCAATAATGGAATCTGTAACGCTGGCTTCATTAGCCAAGATCAAATAAAATTTGTAGCGTTTTCCAAGTGACTTCTAAGTGACTGCACTTAGAAGATGTAGACAAAATTTCAGAGAACGTGATTGAAGGCTCTTCAGCTGGTTCTCCTTGTAAGCAACCAATTGCCTCTGCAATAGGAGCCAAAACTGAGAAATACTCCTCAAAAAATTGAATTTCGTGACTTCTGAACACTGGAAGTTCAATGGACGTCAAGATTGATGTAATTTGTCTTTGTATTTTAAAAGTAATGTCAATAGATCAAACAGAAGTTTCCCTTTGCAATGCGAAGCACATTTAATGAGTAGTTGATAAAGGTTTTGATAATCTCTGCTGATTTTGGACGAACGCTTTTGTTCCATAATGCTGAGCATTTTTCCTTTGCAGCATGATTGATATTTGCCAATGAAGATATTTTCAGTGCCTGTTTTGCATCAGTTGTGGCAACGAGACTGAATGTGTGTGTGTGTGTGTGTGTGTGTGTGAAGCATAGCGCACATGCTTAGGTAAGCTGAAGCTGCATGGGTCAGACGAAAGGTCTTCTTCTTGATCTAAGGCACATCTCATTAAGAAACTATCCTCCAACTCGTGCTCACCCTGATCTTCTTCACCTACCTGGATTCAATCTTCTGAATCAGTGGACACATTTGCAGCAGTGACTGCGAATTCCTTAAACGCTTTAACAAAATTAGAGACGTTATCAGTGACGGTGCTCGTGATTTTCTGCAGGGGGATATCGTATTCATTGATGATATTCCTCATATGATCAGCAATTTTAATGTAGTTATGTTCTCCTTTGAGGGTACAGCATGCCAATACACCATTGTGACGGACAAGAGCAGCTTCCTTAGGCTTAAAAAAATAATAAAATAAGAGTCTAATGTTTGTCTCATAAATGTTTCTATAAATTTTACATATTAATATAATCGAGATAAATTCCACTAACAAATACGTCTGCTTTCAGCCAAGAGCTGATAACTCCCTAACTGTAAGAACATTTTCAATTTCATATTTCATAAAGAGCTAAATCTTAACATACCCAATGAGCTGTAACGCCCAAAAAACTAAGGTGACAAGTTAACCAAATATCTTCAGTAAGGCAAGAGTAAGAGGTGCTGTCTAGTTTATACTTAAGTAGAGCTCTTGTCACTTTCTCTTCCTCTATAAGATTTCGGCCTAACATCCGACTTGAAGTGAAGTCAAATGAAGAATTTAGACCAGTGGTAGTGAAATCTTCCGTCGGAAGGTTTCACTTAAAAAAAATTACCATCTAGTAAAGGATGACTACAATTACATGATTTTTTTTCTTCCTCGTCTTTATTATTGTCTAACCTGTCCAGTTCACCCTTTTTCAAAGAAGATGAAGTTGCCATGTAGCAGTTGAAATAAGGCTTAGCACTCTCACTATACAAGCAAACACAACTGTGACCATCTGTTAACTGAATTTGAATGGCTGTAAACAATCTTCCCTCACCGGCTCATGCAGTCAACCGTTTGTATCATACAAGTTGCGACAAGCTTAAACACACACAGAGAGAGAGAGAGAGAGAGAGAGAGAGAGAGAGAGAGAGAGAGAGAGAGAGTGTGTGTCTGTGTAACAAGGAGTAACAAGGAAAAGAGGTACCATCGTAGACCTTACGATCCATTCAAACAGGGTACCTTTGAGTGAACACTTGAGCAGGCGCAGTCCTCTAAAGAGTCAGATTGACGGTCTAGAAGAGCACTCGTGCCATGCTTCAAGTCTTCAAGCCGCTATTTTTCAAGACTTTGTATAGTTCCGACTTGAACTGTTCAAAAGAATTGCTGTTGACAACTTCCACTGGAAGTGCGTTCCAAGTGCCGCAGATGCTATATGTGAAAAATTTCTCAAAAGATCACGCTGGTAACGCTTCAGTTCAAGTTTGTAGCCGTGATTTCTTGTTCTGCTCTGGCTAAGCTGGAAAATAACCTTTTAGTCTACAATGTCGAAGCCTCGAAGTATTTTGAACACTTCGATAAGTTGACCACGTGGTCTCCAGGTCTCCAGCGAGAACAAGTCTAATTCTCGTAATCTATCTTGGTACCTCTTGTGTTTCATAGGGGGAATCAGTTTGGTTGCTCTTGCTTGCACACGTTTTAATCTTGCGATATCCTTTCGAAACGAAGGACTCCAAAATTGTATGGCATACTCCAGGTGCGGTCGGACAAGGGAGTTATACAAACACAATACTATCTCCTTGTTCCGATATCCAAACTGTCGCTTTATATAACCTAACATCATTTGGGCTTTCTTCTCTACCTCAATACACTGTTTCGAGAACTTGAGATCACTGATGATAGTTACACCCAAGTCCTTCTCAGTGTCGGTGGATTCAAGAGCAGTGCCCTTAAGGATATAGGGGGATTGGGGATTTCGGGGGCCGATATGCATCACTTTGCATTTGTTTACGTTGAAAGGTATTTGCAACGTATCAGACCACTCCCCAATCTTCCCAAGATCATGTTGCAGGCGGGCAGTATTTCCATCTTTTTGCAACGCTTATACCAAGCTTAGTATCATCGGAAAATTTAGAAATCTTCGCAAACCATGTCACCATCCATGTCGTTAACATAAATGATGAAAAGTAGTGGTCCCAGGACAGAACCTTGAGGTACACTGCTGGTAACGGGCACCCACAGAGAAGCCTATCCATTCAGCACTACCCGTTGCCGTCTGCCGCTTAGCCAGTTCTCTATCTAACTTGCTACCTTTCCGTATATACCCAGTGCACGCACTTTGCGGAGAAGGCGGCGATGTGGTACCTTATCAAAGGCTTTCTGAAAGTCTAAGTAGACCACATCCACCGCCTTCTCCCGATCGTGCTCACTGAAGACGAAGTGGAAGAATCCCACAAGTTCGTCAGGCATGACCGTTGCCTTTGGAGGCCGTGCTGGGAACTTCTCAGTAGCAGATTTGACTCTAAATACGACGTCATTTTGTCCACCATCATGCTTTCCATGAGCTTACCGACTATCGAAGTCAGACTGATAGGTCGGTAGTTCGACGGTTGGCTAGCTTCTCCTTTCAGGAAGATGGCAGTCACCTCCGCTTCACGCCAGTCTCTAGGAACGCATTCGGTCCGGATTGACATGTTGAAGATTGCGCTCAGGTGTCGTGACACTTCATCGCGCACTTCTTTCAACACTTTAGGTAGAAACCCATCCGGGCCAGGTGACTTATTCCTCATTAGGTCAGTGATCTTCTTTTCTATTTCTCCTTGCGTGAAGTCCATTTCCTCCAGCTTTTCCCCCGAGTAGGAATCCGTTGGCTTGGGAATAGGACCACACTCTTCAGTAAACACTGAAGAGAAGTAGTCGTTGAATAGGTTAGCATTTTCTGCATCTGAGTGCTTTAATGTCCCCTCCTCATTCCTCAAAGGGCCAATCGTTCGACGGATTGGTTTCCGGTTGTTTACATATCCAAAAAACTCCTTGAGATTCTCTTTACAGAGTCTCGCCACTCGGAGTTCCTCAGTTACAATGTAAGTAAGCACCTTAAAAGACCTTTCGATCCATGCCGAGAAAATGCTAAGTTTAATTTCCCTATTCTATTATATATACAAAAAAACACCTAGAAGTTGGAGACCTAAACCATTTTCCAATATCTACATTTTAAATCTTATTTAATATCTTGAATGTTTCTATGAGTTGGCCTCGCATTCTCCGAGTTTCCATTCTAAAGAGATTTAGTCTTTTTAATCTTGTTTTATAATTATGTTTCCTTAATGATGGTATTAATTTTGTCGCTATTTCTTGAATTTTCTTTAGCCTTTCAACATCCTTCCTTAAATGCGGGGACCAGAATTGTGCCTAATATTCTAAATAAGGGCGAACTAATGCATTATATAAATCACTACTATAGTTTCGTTTCTGCATTTGAGTGTCTTTTTATGTATCCTAGGATCATGGAAGCTTTTTTTTTCTGCTTTTATGCATTGAAGACTGAACTTAAGATCATTCGATATATATACTCCTAGGTCCTTTTCCACTTTGTTTCTGATAATTCCGAACTGAAAAATGTATATATACTCGTAGTTTGTGGATTTCTGCTTCCAATATGCATTACCTTACACTTATCCAAGTTATTGGCAGTTGCCATTCGTTTGACCATTTTCCTATAAGATTAATATCGTTCTGAAGCTTATTTGCGTCTTCTTTACTTATTATCCCTTTTCTAAGTTTTTCGTCATCTGCAAATTTTACTATTTTTGACATGAGACCTATGTCCAGATCATTTATATAAATTATAAATGGCAGGGTCCCAATACAGAACCCTGAGGTACCCCACTTGAAACTTTTGTCCATTCAAAAGCAGATCCATTTATTACTACTCTTTGGTATCTATTCGTGAGCCAATCTTATATCCAGTCTCCTACCTTGCCTTTTATTCCTAGTCCCCTAAGTTTTGCTATCAATAATTTGTGAGGGACTTTGTCGAACACTTTCTGAAAATCTAGGTATATAATATCAATCGACTTCTCATCATCATATTGTTCAAATACATATTTGAAAAATTCCAGTAAATTCGTTAGACAAGATTTATTTCTTCTGAATCCATGTTGAGAATCTCTAAGCAATTTTTTTTATTCTAAATGAAATACAATTTTCTTGGAGATGAAAGATTCTAAAAGTTTTCCAACCACCGAAGTTGAACTAATCGACCTATAATTTTTAATTAAATCTAAGCAACCCTTTTTAAAGATGGGTGTTACATTGGCATATTTCCAGTCTTTTGGGACAATTCCACTGTCTAATGATTTATTAAAAATATTTGCTAGATGCCTACTAACAACATCTTTAACTTCTTTCAGGACTCTGGGATAAAACATATTGGGTCCAGGTGATTTGTTTGCATTCATTTTATTAATCAAGTTGCTAACATCTTCGGCAGTACAGTTGGCATATTCTAATGAGTCATCGCCTCTTTATACAATTTTTAATTCGGGTATAAGAGGAGGTTCTTCGTTAGTAAAACCCGTCATGAAATAATTATTCAGTAAGCAAGCAATGTAATAGTTAATAAATTTAAAACTACCATCACTATCTCTCAATGGTCCAATATTATTTTTTATTGGCTTCCTATTGTTTACTAGAGCAAAAAATTTTGGGGGGTTAACTTTACAATTTTGTGACACTCTTATCTCTTGGCTTTTAAATATTTCCTTTTATTTTTCGTCTTAGGTTATTATATTGTTCTTTTAACTGTTGGGATGGGCTGATTTTTAGCGTTCTATACATTTTTTCCTATTTTTCATCATGAATTTTATCTCCTTGGTTAACTACGTAGGATCCTGATTTGTACATGATTCTTTAGTTTTAACGGGGACATGTTTTGTTTGTTGTTCCATAAAAAAATTCTTATAAGATATCCACGAATTGTTTACTTGTTTTTCATTTGTATTATATCCTGCTAGGCTTACTTTGTTAAAATGAGATCTGTGTATATTATTGAATCTTCCCTGGCTGGATATATGGATATCCAACTCTATTAAATTGTGATCAATGCCTTCAAATTTTCCGCCGACGTAGACGTTTGAGAGTAAGTTGCTTCCAGTAGTCCATATAAGGTCCAATATGTTGTTGCCTCTTGTTAGCTTATTGACCCACTTTGTTAAGAAATTATCATCAATAAATTCCAGAAGTCTCTGCCCTTCTTTGTCCGCTTGTTTTGTTAACCAGCTTATTTTGCTGCGATTGAAGTCTCCCAAGAATATTGCTATTTTCTTATCTATTTGTTTTGTCAATAAATAATACAGTTTAACATCAAGGTCGGGGGACTGGTGCGGTTTTCTGTATATTAAATAAATACTTAATTTTTTTATCTAAATTTAGTTTCACTCTATTATTTCTAGGTTTGTATGCAAGCAAATCTTAGTTAGGTAAAGATGTTCGTAAACGTATAATAACACTCCCCTTCCAACTTTATCTTTTCTATCTTTATTCAACATTTTGTAGCCTTTCAATTCAAATTCACCCCTAAAATTTCTTGAGTTCAAATTTATCCATGCTTTTGTAATTGCAATTATGTCATACTTCTCTACAGCTAGCATAGCTCTAAATTGTAAAAGATTATTTCTGATTGAATGTGTATAGGTTTTAGGTGAATATTGCGGCATTATGCTAGATAGCAATCATCACAATAAACATAAAAACCTATATTTGGTTATTTAAGGGAATGAAGTTAAATGAAAACGCGAAATCTAAATTTTTAAGATGAACTTCCTTATGCCTAAATTTGAGAGAGTTGGGAAAACGTGTATTAAAAACAAAGAGTTAAGAAAACTATATATTATTTAATAAACAGTTATTATTGAAAGGTGAGTTTATACAGTAACAGTTTATGATCGGATTGAATTACGAGTCTGAATTAAATTTGCATGAGTTAACGGGAATGGATTTACAATTGGTAAATTTGGTTTGGTAATTAGAGTATAACAAATGATGATTGATTATTGGAAATTGGTAAATTGTTAAATATATTATATTATAAGTAATTTGTAAATAGAAATTGATAAATATATTGTATAATTGTTAAATAGTAATTGGTTAATAGATAATTGATAGATAATAATTGGTTGATTGCAATTAAATTGGTAAATATTTTTTATAAGTAATTGGATTACAGTTAAATGGGTAAATAGTGGTAAATCGTTTGATAAATATTAAATAGATTATAAATTGGTAACTGGATTTGTAGGTAATTGCATGATAAGTGATTATAGTTAAATGGGTAAATAGATTATAACGGAGTTGAATGTGTCTGTAAATAAGAAAAGAATCCCGCATTAATTCGGGATTCTTTGGGGAAATATTTAGCTAAACAATTACAATTCATATATTTACAGACCTGATTCACAGATGCGAGGCCAGCAATGCGAATGAAGCTCGTGGGTTAATTTTAAGACGCTTGGGATAGCGGGTATACCAATCTCTCGATTTAAGTCATGGTTACCAACCCTTCTTGAAATTATATTTATATATATATATATATATATATATATATATATATATATATATATATATATATATATATATATACACACATACATATATATATATATATATATATATATATATAGTTAGGAATAAATATTTAGTGTGTAGAGGTATAGACCGCTACAATACTGCTCCACTGAGGGAAAAGCTCGCACAACCAAAGGTATTTACATAAATTTTAGTCTATATAGTGGCGAGGCCTCCTTACACGGCGTCCAGAATGGGTTATGGTGCCAATTGGCTGACTCGGATTGCGGGTCAGGTGGCGATTAGTAGTGCCCCTTGATTAAGGCGGGAGATTGGCGCGAGCGAGGACCGGAGCGTCAGGTGACGCTTGTTCTGAACCTCCCGAAAAAGCGACTGTCGAGAGTTGCGCGTTAGACGCTTGGTGTTCTCCAGTTGCTGTTGAGTGGTCCTGCAACAAAAAGGGAGGCGGCAGCAGTTGGGAAGAAGAATGGGGGGGGGGTGTAGAGATGGTAAAGAGGTAGGAGGAAAAGTTGCAATTTGAATTGAAAGAGCCGAAGAAGAGTTCGGAAGTGGAGTTAGTTGGTTGGGAAGTGTTGAAGGAATAGTTGGCTGTGGAAGGTAGGCTGGGATGACCACTGGACCTATATTAGTGGAAGAGAAAGCTAGTGGTAGTTCCAGATGAACGGCCTCTATGAAAGCGGGTTTAACCCGATCGATGGAAACCGCATCCTGCTTGGTGCCAAGCTGCAGTACAAAGAATTTCGGCTTCCTGGAGACGACGAGAAAGGGTCCGTCATAGACAGGTTACTAGGATTTGCGAGTGGAATCGCGACGGACAAACACATGAGAGCAAGTTGCCATCTCCTTTGGCACGAAAGGTTTCTGATCAGCAGGCACTCTTGTGGCTGTCGGCTTTACCTCAGACATCGCCCGTACTAAATTGTGTACGTATGCAGCAGGATGTATGTTGGAATGAAGAGGACAGTCAGCGGAAGAAAAGAATTGACCTGAAAGACGAAGTTGCTTACCATAGATGAGTTCCGCAGCAGAGCATTCAAATCCTCTTACAAGGAGGCACGAATTCCCAGGAGAATTAAGGGTAGCTTGTCCGCCAAAGTGATGTTGGGGTTAGTGGAGCGTAAGCTTTCCTTGAGAGTCCTGTGGAAACGTTCCACCTTAGAGTTACTCTGGGGATAGTAGCTAGTGGTATGGAGACGAAAGGAGCCAAGCACTGACATGAGTGCATCCCATTGGTGGGATTCAAATTGGCTACCTCGATTAGTCATGATCGTTGATGGGACACCAAAACGAGCACCCCATGCTGAGACGAAGGTTCGTGTTACAGTGGAAGCTCTGATGTCCGGGATAGGAACTGCCTCTGGCCAAGAGGTAAAACGATCGATCATGGTGAGAATGTAAGTGCAACCACGCGAAAAGGGCAGATGACCAACCAGATCGATGTGAACGACGTCAAAACGTGCCGATGAAAGTGGGAAAGCAGCCAGAGGGGACTTTGTGTGGCATTGAACCTTTGCACGTTGACAAGGCAGACATGCGCGGGTCCATTTGGCCACGTCGGCGTTCATACCTGGCCACACATAACGTTGTGTGATGAGCTGTCGAGTTGCTCGAATGCCAGGATGAGAGAGACCGTGAGTCTGGTAAAAAATGTGCCGACGGTAAGCGAGAGGAATGAGTGGACGAGGACAGTCAGGCAATGAATAGTCAACCAGGATATGCCTGGGACTACTGTCCGGCAAGTCGATTTAGCGAACGATAAGCTGAGAAGAATGACGCAGTGTTTGCGTGTCTTCCTATTAGTCCTTGGCAAGCGCTATTGTCGCGTGATCGATGGGCGCACTCTGGGAGAGTTGCGTGCCCGAAATCGATGAAATGCGGGAGAGCACATCTGGTACGACGTTTGAGAAACCAGAAACGTAGCAAATATCGTTTGTCATCTGCAGGATGAAGTCAAGGTGACGAGTATCAACTGTAGAGTGAACAGAGGTGCTACTAGAGGCGAGCGCACCAGCCAATGGCTTGTGGTCGGTAAAGACAGTGAAATCACGCCCTTCCAAGTATTGTTGGAAGTGACAGAGGGTGAGGCATATGCTCAGTAATTCGCGGGAAAACGTACTGTAACTCTGTTGGGAAGGAGTATCAACTGTAGAGTGCACAGAGGAAGTGCTACTAGAGGCGAACGCACGAACCAATGGCTTGTGGTTGGTAAAGACAGTTAATTCACGCCCTTCGAAGTATTATTGGAAGTGACGGAGGACAAGGCATATGCTCAGTAATTCGCGGAAAAACGTACTGTACCTCTGTTGGGAAAGAAGAAGGGCCTTAGAGAAGAAACCGAGGGGTTGCCAAGAGTCACCAACCTTCTGTTGTAGTGTCACACCGACATGAGTAGCGAACGCGTCCGAAGCAACGCTTATGGGAGCTCCTGGGCAAGGATGGGCCAGGGCGACAGCGGAAGCCATAGCCTCTTTGGTGTGAGAGCAAGCCTGGCAAGCTTCGGGGGACCAGGAAAGAGAAAGGTTCTTTTTGGCCTTGGAAAGCAATTCGTAGAGAGGTTGCATAATGTGGGAGATGTTGGAAATGAACCTGTGATAAAAGTTTACCATCCTGCAGAATCTACGAAGTTGCTTTAGTGAAGGAGTCGGATAACTTCAACTTTGTCCTCGAGAAGACGAATTCCCTCAGGGGAAATGTGGTGTCCCAAAAAAGAAGAGCTGTGTGACACCAAAGATACACTTAGAAGTGTTGAGTACGATACCATACTCATCTAAACGTGCAAAAACCTGGCGAAGGTGAGAAAAATGCTCCTCTAAAGACGAAAATGCTATCAGGAGGTCGTTTATAAAACAAAATACGAAGGGAAGACTTAGCGGTCTATACCTCTACACGTGCATTTAGAAGAATCGCTTTCATGAGTTTGTTACATTCAATGGAGGATATTCGTTTCTCGAAACCAGTGTCCTATACTTGATGGGGTTATTTTGTTTATGCAAACATTTCTTTTACTAGAACATTCAAAGAGGTTGAACATGCTGACGTTCAATAGTTCGCCATATTTTTTTTTTTTTGCTTTTATCATTCAAGTGCGTCCCATCATTGGAAAAGTATTCTTCTCTATCGATGAAACTCCGCTAAAAATTTACGAACTTAACTCATTTTTTTTCACACATTATTTTAAGTCTTGAATTGATTCCAATGGTTTCACTTGATGCCTCTTTTTATACATTTAATCTTGGCAAAAGGCCTAAAATAATACCTTGGTCCGTTTTTGCTTGGATTTTATCTGTTACCGAATCGAATTGTGAGATGACCTGTTTGGTTTCGACCATTTCATCTCTAGCATAAGTATCATTAGAGCTAACATGCACTATTACTGTACTATCTACGTTATCAACTTTCAGTTTTACAATATCTTCGTCAATTTTCTTAATCGTAGCACCTGGATAGCAAAGGGTCTTCCTATTTTATTTTTATTTAATCCAAAGTACTCACATTGGTTTCTTACTAAATAATCGCCAATAAGCAAAGTCTGCTTCTCTTTCTTAGAATTTAATGATTGTTTGTAATTTTTAGTTATTGAAGAACTATTATAAGTTTCTGTTTGAGAATTGTGTGGTATATTTGTGTCGCCTTTTGGTTTACACATCTCTAGTCTAAAATCGACATCATCCCTTTTTATTAAATTTTCTAAGATCGCAACTGCTTGTTCTAAGCGTAAAATCTTTTTTGCTTAAATTGGCATTGAGTTGGGTAATGTTTTCGTTAATTGACTCAAGGGATAGTATCTTCTTTTCTAAGTCAACTACTTTGGCCTCGATATTTTTCAGAACATAATTATCTACGTCACAGTTTCATCTTTTTAACTCTAGAGCTGACATTCTGTCTTCCATTTCGTCAATTATTCTTAAAAAAATCGTTCTTTTCTTTTGTATGGGTTTCCTCAAATTTACAGAAAAGATCCTCGCTGACATAAGTAATGTAGGTATAAGTTTGTTCCGAAAAATTTATACACCATTTGACTGCCTTGCACTTAATGCAGAAAGCCTTTAACTTCTCTTCATCAGTCATGTTGAATTATTATACTGAATATATATCTTAGTAATTAGGCAAAAATTTAGTTTCTTTCGAAGCTGAATTGTAAAAGTCAGACAAGTAACCTGATAGACAGTTAACTGTGCCTACTATGGTAAGAAAGAACCCCAATATAACACACCCACCACAAAAAAAAATAACAAGTTCACTTTATTACGTCAAAATATTTGTATGTACATACCCTTTACACCCAATAAACAATTTTTTCTGGGACTATAATAACCACGAGCTTCGACCGCTTAAATCGAAAATTTCAATTTAAGTTTCAGAATTTCTGATCTTATAATTCAAGTGAAATGTACTTTTGACACAACACGACTTATGAACTTCACTACTTAAGATAGCTATTCAGTCAATTGAACTTGTTTAAATGAAATGATTTATTATAAGTTGACTAATATAACTAAATTAACGGATATATTCGTATCTAATTAAGATTTATGTATGAACAATTTTAAGAGAATAAATTGAGATACTTGATAACAGGTTTGTTTGTTTTTTTTTGCACTACAATCAAGATGGCGCCGTGAAGAAATTTCAAATCGTAACATACCTCTTCGCTGATTGATTGAATTCACTGCGATTATCCGATCCGGAACTAAGCTATTCGATGATTGGTTGTAAATTCTGACGTCACTGGTTTTAGTGTTGAATCAGATTGGTGTTTGTCTTATCGAGAAAAAATGGCGAGGATATCTAAATTAACACGGTTTATATTCTATAAGAAGAATTACACAAAATGTTTTTATATACACTTTTATTCACATATAGTTACTTAAATGAGAATAAGAAATATGCCAGAAAACACTTTTCAATATAAAAATGCGGGATTTCAGAAACATTATAACTTGAATAGATTGAGCAAGAATGAACACAACCAATCACGACAAAGGCTCGAGAGAGAGAGAGAGAGAGAGAGAGAGAGGAAGAGAGAGAGAGAGAGAGAGAGAGAGAGAGAGAGAGAGAGAGAGAGAGAGAGAGAGAGAGAGAGAGAGAAGAGAGAGAGAGAGAGAGAGAAAGAGAGAGAGAGAGAAAGAAAAAGAGAGAACGAGAGAGAGAGAACGAAAGAGAGAGGGAGAGAGTAGCAATACGTAACAAGAAAAAGAGGTACCCTAGTAGGCCTTGCGATCCATTCAAAGGGGGTACCTTTGAGTGAACATTTGAACAGGCGCAGTCCTCTAAAGGGTCAGATTGACGCTCTAGAAGAGTACTCGCACCACGCTTCAAATCTCCAAGCTGCTGTTTTTCAAGACTTGAACTGTTCAACAGAATTGATGTTGGCAACTTCCACTGGAAGTGCGTTTCAAGTGCCGCAGATGCTATATGTGAAATATTTCCCACACATATCACGCTGGTAACGCATCAGTTCAGGTTTGTAGCCATGATTTCTTGTTCCGCTCTGTATAAGCCGGAAAATATCGCTGTAGTCTACAATGTCGAAGCCTCGAAGTATTTTGAGCATTTCTATATGTTGACCACGCAGTCTCCGTGTCTCCAGTGAGAAAAAGTCTAATTCGAAAGAGAGAGAGAGAAAGAGAGAGAGAGAGAGAGAGAGAGAGAGAGAAAGAGAGAGAGAGAGAGAGAAAGAGAGAGAGAGAGAGTAACAAGGAGTAACAAAGAAAATAAGTACCTTAGGAGACCTTACGGTCCATTCAAGGAGGGTACCTTTGGACTAGCAATCGAGTGGGCACATGGCTGCTCAATTGTTTTGCGCCCTTAAACGGCCACTTTTCAAGACTTTGTCTAGTCTTGACTTGAACTGGTCAACAAATTCACTGTTGACAACTTCCACTGGAAGTGCGTTCCACATACCGCAGATACTGGAAGTGCGTTCCACATACCGCAGATACTGTAAGTGAAAAAATTTCCGCACAGATTGCGGTTGTAACGCTTCAGTTCAAGTTTGAAGCCGTGATTACGCGTTCTGTTATCACTCAGTGTGAAAATATCCCGGTAGTCAACATTGTCGAACCCTCGAAGTATTTTGAAAACTTCGATGAGCTGACCACGCAGTCTACGGGTTTCCAGCGAGAACAGATTTAATTCCCTTAGTCTATCCTTATAACATTTATGTCGGATAGAGGGAATCAGTTTGGTTGCCCTAGCTTGTACGCGTTCCAACCTTGCGATGTCCTTTCGAAACGAAGGACTCCAAAATTGTACGGCATACTCCAGGTGCGGCCGAACGAGGGAGTTGTACAGCCAAAGTACTATCTCCTTGTTACGGTATCCAAACTGGCGCTTTATGTAGCCTAACATCCTTTGGGCTTTCTTCTCTGTCTCGATGCACTGTTACGAGAACTTGAGGTCACTAGTGATAGTAACACCCAAGTCTTTCTCAGTGTCACTCGATTCTAGAGCAGTGCCCTTAAGGATATAATGAGATTGGGGGTTTTTGTGGCCGATATGCATTACTTTGCATTTGTTTACGTTAAAAGGCATTTGCCACGTGTCCGACCACTCCCCAATCTTCCCAAGAGAGAGATCAGGTTGTGCAACTCTAAGTGCTGCACTATACGGTCTGCGATTATTCCCTCGAGTAGTTTGCCTACGATGGATGTCAGACTAATAGGCTGGTAATTACCCGGGCATTCGCGGTCTCCCTGCTTATAGATGGGAGTTACGTCTGTTATTCTCCAGTCTTCCGGCACCTCTCCAGTTTCCAAAGATTTGTTACAAATGGTGGTGAGGTGTCGAACGACCTCTTCACTAACTTATCGGAGGACTCTAGGAAGAAAGCCATCCAGACAAGGAGACTTATACGGGTTAAGGTTTCCTAGTCTGGCTACTACTTCGTTTCTCTCTAAGACTATTTCGCCTAAGTTTTCGCCCTCTTCGAGATGAATCCCCGACCTAGGAGCTGGACCGTCAATTTCCTTCGTGAATACGGAGGCGATGTAGCCGTTTAACAAGCTAGCGATGTCTGGTTCTGATTTCCGTAACACGCCATTGTCATCTCTCAGTGGTCGAATGCTATGGCGAATTGGCTTGCGGCTATTGACATGCAGGAAGAATTCTTTCAGGGTCTCTTTACAGAGGGAGGCAACCCGAACTTCTTCGCTGCGCTTAACTCTGCGTACCAGTGCTTTAACTTACCTACACTTTTTCCTGTATTGAAGAAGCCTTTCTTCATTACGGTTGGCTTTCCAATTATTGTGGGCAGTTTTCCAGTTCTTTATCACTGCGGTGATGCCTCGATTGAACCATCTCGGTTGGAGATGCTTGTCACTCCTCCTTCTGCTGGGGACAAACGCGGACTGTTGAGTCATAAAATTTTCTTTAAACGCCAACCATTTGTCTGAGGCTCCTTCTCCTGTTACGGGCCCAAGCCGAGCTATCGCAACCCGAAAACCCACAAAGTTCGTGCGTCGGAAGTCGGGTTTAATGATAGCGACGTGAGAGCGTCTCTCACATGGAATGCAGACGGAAAACGTGATTGTGCTGTGATCGCTCCCGCCCAGACACTCTCCCAAGTTGAGTCCGGATACCATGTCGTCTTCGGTGGTAAATACCAAATCTAACATGTTCTCACCCCTCGTTGGCTCCTCTACCCATTGTGTCAGGAAGTTATCCTGAGCAAACTAGCAAGAGAGAGAGAGAGAGAGAGGGAGAAAGAGAGAAAGTGTTACAAGGAGTTACAAGCAAAGTAAGTACTTCAAGAGACCATTCGGTCCATTTCAATGGAAGTACCTATAATTTTTACAATGCTACAGATAAGGAATAGGATAGTAAACTTAAGTCTTTCCCCACCCACCTCTCCCACCCGTTTCCGGGCTTGGAAAAGTGAAAATATATACCTGGCAGTGTTGGAAAATAGACACATCCAGGAAATTTTAAAAGGTAAACTGAAAATACTAATACAGGGTGGGGAAGAAAGGACAGACGTTTTTGAAAAAGTCACAAAAATTATTAATTTTAACTTCAAACAAATTTTATTGACATCAATGTGTTCGTATTGAATTCGCATTTGACAAAATCAAGTATGGAAAACAACATCCACCATGTGGTGTCTGTTTTCAATGATGCATTTCTGAAGCTGTTCTTGGAAGATGGCCTTTACTCTCCTTAGCATTGCTCTGTTGATTTTGGCGACTTCCACGCGAATAGCTTCCTTCAAATCGTCCAATGTACGGGGCTGATGCTTATACACACGTGCTTTGAGGTTTCCCCACAAGAAATAATCACACACGGACAAATCAGGGGACCGAGGGGGCCAAGGAGTCTCAGCAAACCTGCAAATGAGGCGGTCACCGAAGAGAGGGCGAAGAACGTCCATTGATGCTCTGGCTGTGTGGGCCGTCGCCCCATCCTGTTGAAACCAGACACGTCGGATAGGCATACGTTTTCTTCGTAATTCAGGTACAAAGAAGTTGTTTATAATCTCGATGTAACGCTCTGAGTTCACAGTAACAGCATTTCCATTATTGTCTTCAAAAAAGTAAGGACTAATGACGGAAACATTTCTAGCAGCACCCCAGACTGTCACTTGTGGGTTGTGCAGTGGTCTTTCATGCAATTCTCTAGGATTTTGAAGAGCCCAATAACGACAGTTCTGTTGATTCACTATGCCATTGCATTGAGATGAAAATGAGCTTCATCACTCATTAACAAAATGAGGTCATTTGCCTCAAAAATTGTTTCCATCTGACGTGCGAACTTAATCCGCTGTTCATAGTCCCCTGGTTGCAACTGCTGCCCAATGACCAATTTGTAGAAGCAGAAATGCAGGTCTTCATGCAAAATACGCCTTACCGATCGATTACCGATGCCTAGTTAAGTGGAATGTTTACGAGCAGAGTGATTCGGACTCCGCAGCAAAGCTTGTCTAACACGTTCCACATTTTCCGAGGTCCGTACCGTTCGTGGGGCCCCCACCGGTCTCCTATTCATTAGTGTACCTCGTGTACGAAGTGCATTCACCCAGCGTAAGATTGTGTTACCTCTAGTAACAGCCTCATTTCGGTGAATGCTGAAGTGGCGCCGAAATTCACGCTGAACTGCTGTAACAGACTCGTTATTCTTCACGTAACTGTCGTAGGCAAAGATTCGATCTATCGTCCACAGCGCCATGGCTTCACCCCAAGAGAAAAAAAATGCAAAGACACCTGAAAAGAAAAGAAAAAAAAATGTTAAGACACCACGGGCAGAATGGTACCTGCCAGACATATGTCCCTCCCCCTGGGGATGAGTAATAGACATTTCAAAAACGTCCGTCTTCTCCTCCTCCACCCTGTATATACAAAAACAAATATCTAACTTATCGTAATAATCTTATTTTAGAACATGCTATTTTTTTCTTTTTCTTTTTGTTAACATGCAATTTTTTGTCTTGTCCAATTCTTATTAAAAAAAACAACAACAACAAAACTTTCTACTGTCTTATTGGACAAGGCTAGTACAGTTTGCAGATGCAAAGCTTTTTGTCAGATATTTTGAAAAATAATTTTTCATATATATATATATATATATATATATATATATATATATATATATATATATATATATATATATATATATATATATATTATATATATATTATATATATATTATATATATATATATATATATATATATATATATATATATATATATATATATATATATATATATATATATATATCCAAGATAATTTGTATTAGTAAAACATGACAGAAACGTATTTACATTTTATATAGATGCAGAATCAAATTAAAAACCGTAATAGTTATTATGTCTTACTAATGTAAACTTAGAACATTTTTTTTCTCTTCGTTTTTATCAACATACAATGTCTTGTCCTTTTTTTCTAAAGTTTACCATTATTTTGTCCAGTCTAGTTTCAAAAGTGTCAACTGAACTGCTTAGTATATATTATATTCAATCAAACATTGATAAAGCATTTTATTTAAATTTCGAATTTATCTATTTTTTCTTTAGTTTCCTTTATAAACATCCAATTTAAAAGCATTTAAAAAACATCACGTCAAAGAATAATTTATTAGAAATGTTAGACCTAAACATATTTACAATAGATTGTTAATTTATCTAAACAAATATTAATGAAGACATTTTATTAATATTTAATATGAGCATGCGTTTTATCTTTTTAACATATATTGTCATGTCACTTGTTATCTAATATATTTACAGTAGATTCTTAGCTTATATACACAAACAAATAATAATGAAGAGATTTTACTAATCTTTAATATGAGCATTCGTTTTATCTTTTCAACATACAATGTTATGTCACTTATTATCTAACATTTCTTAAAATTTTGTCCAGTCTAACCTTAAATGTTTCAAGTGAACTACTGGAAACCACATCTCCAGGTAAATGATTCAAGATATTTACAATTTTGTATGCAAAGGAGTTTCCGCATAAACTTGTTCGAAAATGCTTCGGCATTATTTTCATTCCGTTATTTTTTGTATTAGATGTGCTGAATTCGAACCAAGTATTATAGTCTACGTTATCTATTCCTTTCAAAATTTTGAACATTTATATTAATTGGCCCCTCAATCGTCATGTTTCAAGGCTGAATAAGTTTAACCTTTCTAATCTTGTTGCATAATTATGATTTCGTAGTTCTGGAATTAATTTTGTGACTCTTGTTTGTACCTTCTCTAATCTTTCAATATATTTTCTTAAGTATGGTGCCCAGACCGAAGAACAGTATTCTAATTATGGCCTTACATATTCAAGATTGTAGTTTTACTTTTGTATGTGAATTGGCGTTTTATATATACGAGAAGCCTTAGTGCTTTCTTTTCAAATTCAATGCACTGCCGAGTAAACTTAAGATTATTTGAGATATATGTACACTCCAAGATCATTTTAATTTTCAATTACTGTAATCTTTTTATTGAAAAGTTTATATTCTGCTCTTGGATTTTTATAACCGATATGCATTACTTTACACTTATTAAGAATTAAGGGTAGTTCCCTTCTGCCGACCGTCGTGCTATCTTATCAATATCGTTTTTAAATTCAAAGACATCCTGTTCAGTTATTATTCCTTTTCTAATTTACAATCATCTGCGAACTTAGAAATTTTTGATAGCAAGTCATCGTCTATATCATTAACATACAGAATAAAAAGCAAAGGTCCAAGGACAGAACCTTGTGGAACACCAAAACTAGCAGGAACCAATCCTGATGCTTGTCCGTTAATGACTACTCGTTGTTTATGATCCGTGAGCCAGTTTTCGATCCATTTTGCTATTTCTCCTCTTATTCCCAAGGCTCTTACTTTACAAATCAACTTCTTATGCGGTACTTTATCAAATGCCTTTTGAAAATCTAAATACAAAATATCAATTGATCTGTAATTGTCATACTTTGTGTTTATATAGTGAAAAAAATCTAATATATTTGTGAGGCATGACCTCTTTCTCCTGAAACCATGCTGAGAATCGTTTAATAATTTATTCTTCTCTAAATGCTCAACTATTTTATCAGTAATACAGGTTTCGAGGAGTTTTCCAACTACGGAGGTTAGGCTTATGGGCGATAATTACTAGTTGCTCTTTGCATCCATTTTTAAATATTGGTGTTACATTGGCCAACTTCCAATCTTGGGGAACGATTCCACTCTCTAACGATAAATTAAAAATTCGTGTTAGATGTCCAGTATATTTTAACCTCAGGTTGGTTCTTTCACCCACTGAGTCAGGAAATTTTCATCAATGAAATTAATCAATCTTTGTCTTTGTGTCAACAGTTTTCATAGTCCAGTTTACTTTAGCGAAATTAAAATCTCCAATGATCAATGATGGCTTGTCTTTACTGATGTTGGTCAAGAATTCATAAAATTGATTATCCATCTCCAGAATTTGATGAGGCTCCCGGTAAACCAAATTTACATATAAATTCTTTTGGGGGCTTAGTTTAATTCTTATTATTTCAAAAACAGAGTCAACGCTACATTCTATAGGATGCAAATCTTCACGAGCATACAAAAAAACACCTCCACCCTCTTTCATTAAATAACTTGTACTCCTGTAGTTGAAATTCTGAAATAAGATCTCTTGAGTCGGAGTGAATCCACGATTCTGTGATTCCGATAATGTCGTGTTTCTTAATTGATACTAGCGCTCGAAACTCTGCAAACTTGTTTCTAATTGATTTCGCATTGAATAAAACGGCTTTTAATGTATTTATCTTATTTCTTCTGTTGATGGGCTTAGGTCGTTTCCCTGAGCTACTAGAGCCAGAGATTTATTATTCGAAAAGTTCCTTAAGTTTATTTGTAACAATTCTCCATATGTTTTCTTTCCTCTTCCGGAGATGTGGATTCCATCTTGAGCATACATGTCATGGTTGTGCATGAATAAAAGCCAGAAGTCAATAAATCTAAAGTTTTCCTTTTTGAAAAGATCTTTCAAACGTTAGTTAATCCCAATAGCTCGACTTAGATTTCCATAGTTCTCATATTCTAGGGAGTACTCCAACAATAATTCCATTATCCGTTTTCGATATAATTGTTTTCCATCATTTCCGTGTAGTCTTTCATTATGCTTTCTGAACCTTGGTAGTTGATTCCGTTAAAAACGTCGTTGCTCCCAACATTCACTATAATTGGACACTTTTTGCTCCTTATCTTGTAGTTACTTATTTCCTCTGTTACGTGGTTGATCTTTACCCCTGGATAGCAGCGAAATTTGCATTTTTTGCTGTTCTAACTTTCGAAGTGATCTATTTGATTTCGAATTATTGAATCACCAACTAAATATGTTTCTTCTTCTTCTTCCTTGGACAATATTTCAAATCTATTTTGGGTTGAGACTACTGGTTCTTCTCGTATGAGAGGTTTAGATGGACGCTTATTTCTAACTGGAATAAATTGTTCCTTTTCTTCTATGTTTGTTTTATCAAATTTGTTAGTGAGCAGTGCTACTTCTAATTCTAATTCCACATTTTTTTATCTACTCTAGCTATTCTGGTTTCGTCTTCTGTTTGACATTTGCACTTTTTTAATTCGAGGGCGTTGATACGATTTTCCATTTGGCTTACTATAGACATCCACTTTGCTTTTTCATTTTCATGTTTTTCTTGCATCTTACAAAATTCGCACCCACTTCTTGACGTAATATTTTCAAAAGATTGTTCAGGGAAATCTATCATCCATCTCGTACTTTTGCATTTAAAGCAACAGTGCTTTAAATTCTGAGCTCCTGGCATCTTCTTTAATTCATAAATATATTCGCTTAAACTTAAACTTCACTATATTGCACTTATGTTTGAGCGCACCTTATTTATACTTTATAAAATAGTCCC